>OX451738.1:1017744467-1018019637 GCA_948472305.1 Vicia faba | reverse complement strand
TCCAAACACAAGGTTGTTTACCAAATGCAATGGTAAAACAACAATGTGAAAGGGTTAAAATGAGTAGGAAATACTCTTGAGTAGATAGGGTAGACAACTCTTAGTTACTTGATCAAAACTTGCAAAAAACATCCTTGCTATTTTCAAACATACCTCACAACACAATTTTAAAACATTTCCCAAAACAAACTTTAAAACTTTCAAACATTGAAACATCTTTTCAAAAGACAAATACACCTTTGTATACATTCAAACAAGAATCATTACAAAGGTTGCCACAACGATGGCCTCTTTTCAAAACATTTTCAAAACCACACACAAAGCACAATTTCAAACAATTGAAAAGCAAAAGCAAGTGATCTAAACAAGTAACTAAGAGCCCATGGATAACCATGGATGAAAAGGGTGCTTGCACCTTCCCTTTCATAATCTACCCCCTGAACCCAAGAAAACATCTCAAAGGTCTTTCCTGTGCTTTTTGACCTTTCCTTTGGATAAAATAAAAAGTCGGTGGCGACTCTTGCTAAACCGAAACATTTGCGAACACAAACGCGAAACCTCAAGTCAGTTCTCCCACCGTATCACACCAGGTTTTAAAGGTTTCAATTTGTGTTAAAACAGAAAACTTCTACTTCTTTGGCTCGAAGGGGTTGACTAGGGATTATCTTCCTTATAACTCCAGTGTTTAGGATTTGAAAGAAACGCATGTACATCGTCAGCAAGGTCTGTCCAAAAGCATACTGTATGAGATTATGGCATTGTTTTCGTCATCCTCCCTCTAAAGGCTTGTAACTTTCAGCAAGAGTTAAATGTCATAAAGAGAGTAAAAAGCATAGTTTAAATATAGTGAAAACGAAAAGATGAATTCAAGACAAACATATGCAATGCATTAAATGAAATAGAGTCTGACAATAACAGATAATTGTTTGAATAACAAAAGAAATTACAAATGAAAAGTCAAAAGGAACAGAAGCCTCTTTGTTCGAACTTGTCATTTTAGGTGGAGAGCCCTCAGCGGAAGATTTTCATTTGACCATCTTGTGTGAACTCCAGCGTTGTTTCTTTAATCAGATCTGGAATTTTTTTTCTCAATGCCCAACAGCTATCGGTGTCATGTCCAGGACTGTTGGAATGATACGCACACCTTGCATTTGGATTGTACCCTGGAGTGGCTGTGTTGGGATGCCGAGGGGGGTCCCTTAATACAATCAGCTTGACTTCCAACAAGCGTTACAGCACTTGGGATAATGACATGTTAATCTCAGTGAAGCGCTTTTCAGATGTATTTTACTTATGCCGATTACCCTGTTGACGTTGGTGAGGTTGTTGTTGGGCTTGTGACCCTGAAGCAAACTGGGGAGGTTTTCTCTCAGCTTCTTGTCTCAAGGGAGGCTGAATGATGACTTGATCGTCAACTCTAGTTGTTTGCCCCATTTGGTTATGTTCTCCTAGATGAAGTTTGTTGATGAGGACCTTTAGCTCCTCTTGTCCTTGAGCCAGGTTTTGGATGAGAGCCATCTGGCCCACCAGTTGTCCCATCATCTGGATTTCATTGTTGCCATCTCAATCTGTAGCCCTTCCAACTGATCATTCCTGATGCCCCCCGGATTCCCTGTGACCATGCCGCTTGTGAGGAGAGCTTTCACCTCTTCTTGTCCCTTGGACAGGTTCAAGAACATCTCTTGGAGTTAAGCGTTTTGAGCCTGGATGTCTTTGATAGTCTTCTCTAGAGCCATCTCTACTGAAATAAACAGTAGGAACATAAGGAGACATGAAAGGGAGAAACCTGTCATGATAAGATGCATGATATGTGGACGCATGTTTTCAAGGATCTCGTCGGGTAAACACAAGAAAATGTTAGACGTTGAACATCTTTGATTGGAGAACTATGTATCGGTGGATGTCTTTCCACGAGAATCAAGCTCACCATGTCAAGTGGGTCATAGCTCTTAACTCAAGTTGTTGTACTTAAACTTTGATGGCGTTTGTTTAGAGGAAAATGAATCCTCTTGCCCTTTGGTAGACGTCTAGTTCAAAGTGACCCTGCATCAAAGACCCTCGAGATCCTTGAAATGGTTATTGAAAATGCTATGGTATGATGTTATGATGTTATGATGTTATGTACAGATATGCGAAGTAAGCAAGTTTATATACAAATAATCATATCCACACAAAGCAGACAAGTCCTTAGGTTTTAGGCTTGCATGGAGTTTGTAGGTAAGTACCCTCTTGAAGTATAGTCGGCTCAACCTGTCATAGAAATAGTAACCGGGTTCTAAAGGAGCTCAATATCACTGGATTGTTTCCTATTCATTGTTTCAATTTAGCCTCTTACCAGCGACCGAAATATTCCAAGGAAGCAACCCTCAATGAGTGTAGTATCGAGTATCTACAAATTTTCAGCTCTACACCGAAACCGGTCATCTCACTACGTCCTAAAAGGCCAAGATGGTCGAGTAAGGTTCTAAGGTCAGTTGATGCTTCACGACACCACGCGGCGGCCCCGTACTCTCCTTGATTCAACTCAAGGGTTACCGGGTACCAACCAAAGTGCCACATCAACGTAGCTACTGCTTCAACCATGTCGGTATACCCCGCACAGTTCCCTCACAGTTTATTGCTACTTACCTAAAAGGTGCCCCCAAATCCGGGTGTAGGATTTAAAACAAATCCAAACAAGGAACCAAAAAAGTAAAGCATACAAATCAAACAAGATAAGCATGTAAAGGTGATCTAAAACCCTAAGGTAACCCCACTTTTATTTTTTGATTCCCCAACAGAGTCGCCAGTTCTGTGATATGGTGGGAGAACTGACTTGAGGTTTTGCGTTTTGTTTGCGCTTGTGCGGTTAGCAAGAGTCGCCACCGACTTTTCTTTTATCCAAAAGGAAAGGTAAAAAGCACAGGAAAGACCTTTCGAGATTTTTCTCGGGTTCGGGGGTAGATTATGAAAAGGGAAGGTGCTAGCACCCTTTTCATCCACGGTTATCCATGGGCTCTTAGTTACTCGTTTAGATCACTTGCTTTTGTTTGATTGTGTGCTTATGGTGTGGGTTTTAAAAGTATTTTGGAAAGTTTCTTTGTAATAGTTCTCGACTCTATAAGAACATATACAAAGTTTTGTTTCGAAAAAATAGTTCAAAGAGGTGTTTGTGAATGGTGTTTTGAAAAGTGTTTTGAAAAGAGTTTTGAAAAGAGGTTTTGCCATGGTTCTCGTCTCTATAAGAATGTATGCAAAACGTTTTGTCTTTTGAAAGTGTTTTGAAATGGAGGTGTAAGTGTAAAAGTTTTTGTCGTGAGCAAGCGAGTAACTAAGAGCGAATCTATCTACTCAAAAGGTCTTAAGTTGTTCTTTTCTTCTTCCTTTTAATGGTGTTATCTTACCATTGATTTGGTAAGAAGCCCCATCATTGGATGTGAAGGGACAGGCGCAGGTCAATTATACAATCATTGAAAGCAACTTGTGAGACGCTCTAGCAATTTTGTAAGGGACGAGATCGTTTTATTGAAGGCAACATCGAGGGTCATCGAGGGACTACGATATTTGTTTATCGAAGGGTTATTTGCTAGAGTGTCTCATATTCGAGGGACATGATTGTATTTCCGAGGCAACAAGCAAGGTTAACCTAGATGTGCGCGTGTGAGAAGTGTGTTGATTTTAAGTTATTTATTCTTGGATTAGGTCATCTAGCGATTGATTTTTGAATCTTGCCATACATGCCTAGTTACTATACAGTATATAGATAGCAATAAATTGCGGGAAGTAAAATTCTAAGCTATTACAAAAGTATCCGGGAATGGGGGTACAATTATTACAAATAGGGATGAATCAAATATAAAAAAACAATATCCAAATATCAAATAATACAACCAAATCGAATTACTATGCGATTTAATACAAAGCTATGACAATTTACGAAAATAAAATCAACAAAGTATGAAATGTATGTATTTACTTGAAAAGGGAGAAATAAAAATCTATTCTAACAAGAAAGATTAAAAATTTTATTATTATTATTTCTTTATGTATTTTATTAATTACGTAAATAAAGAAAGAAAATAAACTAATTTAAATGTTTTTGGTGTTTTTATTAAGTGTAACAAATTAATAAAAAGTTATAAAAAGAAAATAGTAAAAATTGATTTTTAGGGCTTAAAAAAATGTACAAAAGCATTATTAGTAATTTTCAAAATAAAAAAAAAACAAATTAAAGGGAAATAAAATGGGCTTAAGGATTATTAAAGGGGGGTTAGGCCCAAAGGTATATTTGTTTTGCTTAAACAAAAACAAAAGGCAAAGGGGGGTAAAGATTAGCAGTTACGCTTGGGCTTTTGAGTTTGTGACAGAACTGGCCCAATGTCTTAAGTTTGTTTGATTTCTGATTAGGGTAAACGTGAAAAATTAGGGTTTGTGATCTTTTGCGCTCACATCGGCGCCCTTTGTCCCTTCGTCCCTCTCTTATTCATCTTTCTCACTCTGTTACTCACAACCTCTTAAGCTTATGGCCGAAACAAACTAATCTCTCCTCATCTCACCACAATTCGCGTTTTCTATGAAAATCTAAATTCAAATTCATGCTCGAAGGATTCTCTCTGATCTTCCTTTCCCCGTTTCCATTGATGACGCGTCTCCCATTCTCAACCCTTTAAATGATTCTCAAAGGTTTTCCGTGAAAATGTATGGTTCTGCTTTTGGCTTAACAGTTTTGTTGCTTTTTTTGTACGTTTTGTTCATGTTTTGCTTGTTAATCAATTTCATTACTTACTGAGATGTAGGAAATGGTTTGAAATGAGACATACCTTTGGGACTTTTACGAAATGGAAAAGGATATTGAGATTGGGATGATGATGCCTTGGTAGCTGGAAATGAAGGGGGGAGAAATGATGATGAAGCGTGAGCTTTTCTGGTGACTTTTTCTATCCCTTGAACTTTGACTGATGATGATGATGCTTCTGATTGTTAGATGTTGTGTTTTGAAACTTTTAGGTTATGAACTGTTGGATGTTGTTTTACAGTTTCTGGTTTGATATTGTTGCTGTTGGTTTTGATGATGTTGATGGAATGTTGGGATGTTGGAAGGGTTTTGAATGTTTTGCAGTTTGGTTCTGCAGGTCTTTGGATCTTTGTGTATGTTTTTGTGGTTTGAAAACTGGCTTTAGTAGTTTTAACAGGTTTTATCAGTTTGTGAAAACTTGAGATTTTGTGGCTTTGTATTGAAGATGGTTACAGTTTTGATACTTTTCTGATGATGGTTAATAGGTTTTTGGGAGTTTTTGTGAATGGTTAGTGATGGTTGGACCAACTGTTGGAAATGAGTTACAGGTTTTGTTTGAAACTGATTATGCAGTTTTGAGCTTTTTTTTTTAATGTTTTTTGTTGACATTTTGAAATGGTTTGGAACTGTTTGAGGACTTTGGAAGTTTTGAAAACTGGTTTTTGATAGTTTGGTATATTTTGATTCTGAGTTTTGTGAGTTTGCTTGGTATATTTGGTTAGCAGGCTTGGGATTTTTGTGATTTTTGTATGTTGAAATTGGTGTTTGTTACAGTTGCAGGTTTGGGTCTTTTTTTGGTTTGAGGTTTGGCTGTTTGGTCTTGTTCACAGGTTTTGGTTGTTTGAACTTGTTAACAGGTTTTGGTTGTTTTGTCTTGTTAACAGGTTTTGGTTGTTTGAACTGTTTGACAAAATGTTCTCCTTTTGTTTTCTTACAGTTTTCCTACTGTTATATCTTGGTTTCTCTTTGACAGCCTGTGGGCAGGATGGCCAAGTTGTACCTTTTGTGCAGTTCCAACAAAATAGGTGACCTCTTTCCTCTCTCTCCTCTCTCAATGATACAAGCAAAATGCTTTTTTACCTTTTTCTGAAAAGTTTGCCAAAATCTTGGAAAATGATGAAAATCTTTTGAAACAAGCCCCTTGGTTGTTGTTTGGTTTACCATACTGCTGTACTTATTCTTCTTGCCTGCTGTTTGTTTGTACTTTATTTGTACTGCTATGCTTGTTCTAGCTGTTGCTTGTTCTGGCTGTTTAGTTTGCCTTGTTTAGTTTGCCTTGTTCAGTTTGGCTTTGTTTGGCCATTGGGCAATTTGCGCGCTTGCTGCTATCTAGTTTTCCATGCTGCTGTATAGTTTGCCATGTTGCTGTCTAGTTTGCCATGCTGCTGTCTAGTTTGCCATGTTGTTGTCTAGTTTGCTGCATTGTACTTTGTTTTGCTTGCTTGTTTATGCTGTTTGGACAGTATGCTGCAGTTTGGAATATGTTTTGGCCATGCATTTCTTGTTTGGATAGCTTGCCTTGTTGCATTTTTATTTTTCTTTTTGTGAACCAAGAAGAGTAATCTTCTTGTGATTTGCAAAGAGAAAAATAAAAACGTGATGAATTAAAAATAGCCCTCTGATTCCAAATGGCAAACTTTAATGATGAACACAATTTTCTTTTTTTTGAAAATTCTTACTCATATCCAATTAACTGTGCTACTTATTTTTCTGTCTTTCTTTCATGTGAGCGCAAACTGGATGGTGGCAAAGCAGAGGAAGCAAGAGATTCTTTGGTGAGCATGGGAGAAATGGAAGCTTAGTCATCCTTAGGCTTAGACTTTTCTTTGTAACTTAGAGAGAACTACTCAAACAATTGTACTAATTCATTTTTCAAATACAATAAGTTGTAAAACTTAAAGCATTTAAATAATAAATTATATTGTAACAATTTTTGAAATAAATGAAAAAGTCTTTATGAGATAATCTGATGTTCAATAGAATCCATTACTATTAGTAACTTGTAATTCTCTCTTTGTGTCTTCACTGATTCTTAAAGATTCCCTGATCAAGATAATTGAACTATATTCCAATAATTCCAATCAGGACAACTTAAACTCCAAGTAATCCAATAACTTTGTAATCTTGTAACCTTGCAACTGTACTCCAATCAAAACACGCACTGTGTATTCCAATAAACAAGAAAATGTTTATTCCCTAAATGAGCAAATGTTTTGAAAGACGCAAATTATCTGGTTAATCTGGATCAAATAAACACTGCCTTTTTCCAGTAAATTTAAGAGAGCATGAAAACATGTAAAAATCAATTGAATTTCTGAGAACTCAATTTCTTCTGAGAAATGCGAGAAAAACCCTAATTCCTGATTTACTGCCATAGGAGAAAATTTGTCTGATCGATTCCTGAGCCAGTCTTGAATATTTGAGAAACCCTAGGGTTGTGCTTTTCTTATGAAAAAAAGGGAGGGCAAATTTTGGGGTACAACACCGTCCATGAAGGAAAACACTTTGTGTTGTGCCGTATTGTCAACTAGAATATCAATGTGGGGGAGTGGAAAATCATTCTTAGGGCTTGCCCTATTCAAATCTCTATAGTCCACACACATTTGCACTTTGCTGTCTTTTTTGGGCACGGGAACAACATTGGCAACCCATTGGGGATAAGAGGTGACAGCCAAGAACCCAGTGTTGAATTGCTTCATGACTTCTGCTTTAATCTTTTTTGACATATCAGGCCTCATGTGGCGAACCTTTTGCTTTACTGGCGGACAATCCTCTCTTGTAGGCAGACGGTGTACCACAATGTCTGCATCAAGTCCCGGCATGTCTTCATACGACCAGGCAAAGACTTCAACATAATCGTGTAATAACTGAATCAAACGCTCCTTGATACTGGGTTCCAGATTAGCACCCACTTTGACCTCTTTTTTGTCTTCTTCGGTACCTAGGTTGATTGTATCCACGGGTTCCTCGTGAGGCTGAATGGTTCTCTCTTCTTGTTATAGTAGTCTAGCAAGTTCCCCTGGTACTTCACAATCTTCCTCACTGTGATACGGTGGGAGAACTGACTTGGTGTTTTGCGTTTGATCGCAAATGTTGCAGTTAGCAAGAGTCACCACCGACTTTTCTTTTATCCAAAAGGAAAGGTGAAAAAGCACAGGAAAGACCTTTGAGATGTTTTCTTGAGTTCGGGGGGTAGATTATGAAAAGGGAAGGTATTAGCACCCTTTTCATCCATGGTTTTCCATGGGCTCTTAGTTACTTGCTAGATCACTTGCTTTTGTTGTTTGAAAATGTGTTTGGTGTGGTTTTGAAAGTATTTTGTAAAAGAGGTCATTTGTTTAGACAATCTTTGTAATGATTCTCGTTCGTAAGAATGTATACAAAGATGTTTGTCTTTTTGAAAATGTTTTCAATGTTTGCAAAATGTTTGGAAATGTGTGTGTTTGTTTTGAAAATAGCAAGGATAGTTGTTTGGAAATAGAGAAAGTAACTAGAAGTAATCTACCTACTCAAAATGTCTTTCTTATACATTTTATACTCCTTTGACATTGTTGTCTTACCATTGATTTGGTAAGCAACCCTATCTTTGGATGTAAACGGGACGGGTGTGGGTCATCGTATAACCATGATTAGCAATGTTTTCAAAGTATCTTAGCATTTTTGAGGGACCAAGATCATCTTATAAGGCAACCTTGAATAGCGTCATCGAGGGACTGTGATCTTATATTTGCTTGTTTTGCCAAGATACTTCGCATGCGTAATATGGCTATCTTTATATAAGGCAACCAAGTGTAGAAACCCTAAGGGTGCTTGTGTGTTAGTGTGTTATTTTCATGCTTTGATTTTGTCTTGTATTAGGGTTTTCTATTTGTTTTGTTTTTATCTTATCATACAAACCCTAATTACTATCATGGCATGTAAAGCGGTAAATTGCGTAATGTAAAAAATACTAAGCTATTACAACAATTTATGGGAGGGGGGAATATAAATTTGAATGGGGATTTGCAAGAATGTAAACCTAAATAAATTATTACAACCAAATCGAATTTGTACGAATATTAGAATAAACAATATACAATATTTAAATATGCAACATTATAGATATGCAAGAAAAGATTTTTGTTTTTTTATGTGAAACGAAATTTTAACCTAATCCTAAAATATAAGGAAAAGAAATTAACTCTTAAAAAGGAAGGATTGACCCTAATTTCTAGTTTGAAAGAAAATAAAATTCTTATATATTATTTTTATTTATTTTGTATTAAAAGTAATAAATAATATTTGATGAAAATATTTAGTTTTTATATGAATAATAGGTATTTATAAGTATATATATATATATATATATATATATATATATATATATATATATATATATATATATATATATATATATATATATATATATATATATATATATATATATATATATATATATATATATATATATATATATATATATATATATATATATATATATATATATATATATATATATATATATATATATATATATATATATATATATATATATATATATATATATATATATATATATATATATATATATATATATATATATATATATATATATATATATATATATATATATATATATATATATATATATATATATATAAGTTTATTTCACAAATTTATTTTAAGAAAGATAGTTAGTATATATTGAAGATAAAATATATTTTTTTTATGTGAAAAATAAAATAAAATAAAATGAAATATTATCCTATTTGTATTTTTTAAGATTTTATGTATTAAAGAAAAATATTTAATAAACAAAAATGAAAACAAAAATAAATAAATAAAAATATATGAAAATAATGGGCCAGAGGTGCTGTAAGGAAACTGGGAGCAGTATGTTAGTAAAAAAAACGCTAGAGCCCAAAGAAATAAGCCCATCCTGCAAAAACAAGCCAAAAATGAAAACTGAAAAATGTGAAAAAAATAAAAGGTAGCGCCAAGGTTCGAACCCAGGACATGGGTCTCACCAGTGCGCTACCTTGCCACTGGGGTGGCTATACATCCATTGATTAATGTGAAACAAAAATAACATAACACAAACAAAGCCATTACCCTGTACTTCGTCTTCTTCCTCTAGCCAGTCATATGCTCTGTAACTTTCTCATCTCTCCATGAAAATTAAAACTCATAACATGAATGTTGTAGCATTTTGTCTCATGATTCTAACCATATAAATCATGTAAGCTAACAATCAAAGATCAAGATGAATTTTAAAAGCCCTAAATCTAAACCTAATTTTTACAGGAATTTGAACTTCAAAATTCTCTCAACTCAGGCCAAATAAATGCAAGATATATACATGTACAGCTTCGTAGCAATGAGGTCTACATTGTTTATTCACAAATCGTGGCCAATGGATGCCTGTATGAAGAGATAGAAGTTGAGATTTTTACCTCTTTCAGTTGAAATCGTGGATGGAGTTGGAGTGGGTTTTATGAAGGCCTGATGATTGCTTGAGCTTGCTTGAACCTCCCTGAGTGTGTTCCAATCCTTGCCTTGCTTTGGAAGTGTCTGAAACTCTCTATCCAAGTCAACCTGCAAGCTTTAAAAACAAAAATGGCAGATTATGGAGAAGGGGTTACAGTACAGGGATGAGGGTCTGGATCAGTTAGATATCAAGTAGGTAAAGTGTTTTGATGATTGAAACTTGAAACGCACGAGCCAAATGAGAGATTGTTATGCTTATGCAAAAAACTGCAAGTTTTTACAGTTTTTGGGTGATATGGAGTTTGGGAGTGTTTCAGGCCTCTAGCCAATCGTGCTTTCTATTGTATATTGTTTGTATATTAGTATGGAGAGGGTCTTAAGTCAGCTCTTCCACTGGTTTTTGAGTTATAGGCTTTTGGCACACTTTCTTGCTTTTGAAGCAAAGTGAAGGGACAAGGCCTTACCTACTTGTACTAGCTTGTTTAGGGTTGGTATGAGTTATATACAAGTTGCCTTAGGTCTGTGGAACTTGTATGTGCAAAGGGGATAGGTTCAATGCTCAAGATTTGTAAAGTTTGCAAAAGTGGAGCTTTTCCAAATTGGCAATGGCCACTTTATGCCATTTATAGAATTACAACTTGGGTAAAGATTCTAGGGCTTGGATTAAAGCTTTGTCAACTGAGTAAGCATTAAATTATGGAGTAAGAAACAAGTTTGGGACCTGTAAAGCATGGATTAGGCAGCATAGGTACTGATTGGAACTTTTTTCTTCATGAAATGGCTTGAATCAAAAGTGAGAAATTGCCAACTTCATCTCTTCGATTCTCCCTACTCAAAAATCATCTTGAGGAGTTCTTGGACATTTTGGAAAGCTTGAAATGTGCTCTATAAATAATATTTGAAATTAATTTCAAGATACCTCTTGGAACTAGATGAAAAATTGCCATGAAGTTGGGTCCAAAACCTGCCTAAATTAGGGCAAAAAATTCACTAAGTTATTTAGTTCATGAGCATGTATTCATAAATTTATATATTGAGATCTAAGCATATTTAGGGAAAAGTATGTGAATAAAAGTTGTAGATTTCATGGAGGTCTACAACTTTCATGTTGGGAACTTCCTTTGAATCATCTTGTATCATGGTGAAAAAATGGTCTAAAGTTGAGAAAAAATAAGAAATTTTCTATACTTAGAAAAATTTCTAAGTTAAGAAAATTTTCAATTTTAAACCCTAATCTTCAATCCTTGATTTCTTGATGAACAAGTTTCACATTTTGACATTTTTTAGTGAATTGTGACTCTTGGCACTTGATTTTGACCAAAAAGTCAAAGTTTGACTTTTTAGTGTACAATTGACTTTTGATCAGTTGACTGCAAATTTCATTTGTCTATCAATGAAATTGAAATGTTTTGAGCCATGTAATTAGGTCAAGATGATGCAATTGAATCCTTGGAATCATGCTTTAACTCAATTGGTCATTTGCTAGGTCAAAAATCAAAAATTGCCCTTCCTCAATCAAAACCCTAATTTTGACCATTTTGCCCTTTTGATGATTTGATCAAATTTCTTGAGGAATTGTGGTCCAAACTTGATCAAATGATACATATGAGTCTAGAATGTTATAGTGGATCAAAAATTATGGATTTTGACTGTAAATTGGCCATGGTTGACTTTTTCCCCAATACAGCTGATTTTTAGGTCAACTGTCCAATTTACTGATTAAAAATATGGTTCAAGGCTTGAAACTTGTCATGAGTAATCTTAGGGGTCCATAATGATGTTTGAAAGTCATATGAAGTATTGATAGTCCAAAAATCCTTGTGCAACCTCAAACCCTAATTCTGGGTCATTAGTGCATGATGAGATGTCTTGAGCTGACCAAACCCTAATCCAGTCTTGAGTCAAAGAAAATCTTGTGAGAAAAGTCTTGATATAATAGGGCAAATTTTGGGGTACAAAAGCTTCCCATGTTCAATCTTCTTATACCTGAAGAGTTAGATTGGCGAGTTTTTCCATTCGTGGCTCGAAGGTGAAAGATGATTGGACACTAGAGTGCCCATAAATTTGCACTCGATGATGTGTAGTTGAGGGAATGGGCTTAAAGATGCCATTTGGAGAAGTGATAGAGTCTTGTTGGAGATGGTCTTGTAGATGCCGTCCAAAAATGTTTGTTAAATTATAAGTTGTAATCTGAAAGAATGAGTATCACAATGGCGTCCGTGTCTGGAACATATCTGAGTTGTATCTGAAACTGGATCTGTATGAGCAACAGAATAGCATCTGTGTCTGGAGCGTATCTGTACTGTATTGTATCTGGAAGGTTGTATCTGAATGAGTATCAGAATAGCATCCGTGTCTATAGCGTATCTGTACTGTATCTTGGAAGTTAAATCTGAATAAGTATCAGAATGGCATCCGTGTCTGGAGCGTATCTGTATTGTATCTTGGAAGTTGAATTTGAATGAGTATCAGAATGGCATCCGTGTCTGGAGCGTATATGTACTGTATCTGAAGTCTGAATTTGAATGAGTATCAGAATGGCATCCGTGTCTGGAGCGTATCTGAACTGTATCTGATTGCACATTGTTAATGGTAGCTGTTTAATCTTATCCTGAAAAGGGTAAAATGTTAGTTGAAACACTAAGTTATGTTGCATGAAATGTATGATGCAATATATTTGCTTCATCAATGTTTATGATATGTAGATGTAATGTATGCGTATGTAAGCTGATTTGCTGTATTGCTATTTGATTGAGGAAAATAAATCCCTGAACGCTGATAAGGATATGTTGAATTTCCAATGTCTCGATGTTGAAGTACTGATGAACTCTTGTTGAGAGAAGTAAATTATGTTGTGAGGGAAATGCCATGTACTGCTTGAGATTTGCTCGGAGAATCCTGAGAGATTGATGATTTCTACTGGGTATTAATAATTTTGAAATTTGTGTTCCGTTGGCGATCTAAATGATGTAATATGGGGATTACTTACGGAATAGCCTAGAGACATTTTCTATCCTTTCGACCTATCAGTAATTATCTTTCTCATTTTTGTTTATTTGTAAACAGTAATTATGTTCAAATGCATATGTTCATTAATGAATCGTTGGACGTTTTTGCAAATAAAACACAAGTGTAAAGAAAAAGACAAATAGTTTTCTGTACTTTCAAAGAGATATCTTTGTATTTGACTTTGAATAAGTATTTTGTACAAGGGAGACAAACATTCTAGTAAGAGAATGGTGCCATAAAGCAAAAAGAATTTATACAAAGAAAGATAGCTATGTGTAATAATCCCATGGGTTTCCCATTCTGCTATAGCCTTCGTATGTCTGAGCACCTTGTCTATTTGTTGCTTCTTCCGAAGATGATTGAATTGATCAGAAACTTTGAGTTTGTCAGTGGAAGTCAAGAGGTTGTCTGCAAAATGATCCGACGGGACATAGTCATACGCTTTAATTCCCTAACTTTTGCCTGGACCACCCTTTCGGGTTTTCAGTCCACAGGGAAACCCATTTTTGCCCAAGTCGCCCTTTCGGGTTTTCAACTTGCCGGGTGTACAAATTTTTTTTAATTTTATCCCTAATTTTTGCCCGAACCTTTTTGGTTCGCCGGGATGCCCTGGTTTTGCTTAGGTGTGTCAACCTAGCGGGTCTCTTATGCGTGGTATCTTTTGACTATGTCTGCGTTCGCAGGGTGTGGCAGGTCGTCGCCATCCATGGTGGTTAAAATCATTGCCCCACCAGAGAATATATTTTTGATTACAAATGGTCCTTCATAGGTAGGAGTCCATTTTCCCCTGGGATCACTTTGTGGTAAAATGATACGTTTGATCACCAGATCCCCAACTTGATATACTTGACGTCTGACTTTCTTGTTGAAAGCCTTGATCATCCGTTTTTGATACATTTGACCATGGCAAATAGCAGTAAGTCTCTTTTCATCAATTAAGTTCAGTTGATCAAGTCAAGTCTGGATCCAATTGTCTTCATTCAAACCTGCATCTTTCATAATTCTCAAAGAGGGGATCTGAACCTCAATAGGCAAGACAACCTCCATGCCATAAACCAAAGAATAGGGTGTTTCCTCAATTGATGTGCGAGTCGTGGTACGATACCCATGGAGAGCGAATGGTAGCATCTCATGCCAGTCCTTGTATGTGACTGTCATCTTTTGTATGATCTTTTTAATGTTCTTATTTGTAGCTTCGACAGCACCATTCATCTTTGGCCTATAGGGGGAAGAATTGTGATGTTGAATCTTGAATTGCTCGCACAAGGCGGTGATTATAGTATTGTTAAGATTTGTACCATTGTCAGTGATGATCCTTTCCGGGATACCATACTGGCAAATGAGATTTTGCTTAATGAAGCGGGCAACAACATTCTTAGTAACGAAAGTGAAGGAAGCTGCTTTGACCCACTTTGTAAAATAGTCAATGGCCACTAGGATGAAGTGGTGTCCATTGGAGGCTGTAGGCTTGATCTCCCTAATCATATCAATTCCCCACATAGCAAAGGGCCAAGGAGCCGTTAAGACATTCAGAGGAACGAGAGGTACGTGCACCTTGTCAGCATAAATTTGACACTTATGACAAGTTCGAGAGTGTTGATAGCAGTCTGCTTCCATGGTAGACCAATAATAGCCTTCCTGTAGGATTTTCTTTGCCATCGTATGCCCACTGGAGTGAGTTCCAAAAGTACCTTCATGTAATTCAGCCATGATCTTTTCCGCTTCAACCTTATCCACACACCGAAGCAGAATGAAGTCATGATTGCGCTTGTACAAGATGCCATTACTCAAGAAGAATTTAGCAGAGAATCTCCTTAAGAACTTCTTATCATTGATTGAAGCTTCTTCCGGATATTCTTGAGCCTCGAGATACCTCTTGACTTCATGAAACCAAGGCTGGTTCACTACCTCTTCAGTATTAATCTCGTGACAATGTGTTGGTTCATCCATTCGTTCGATGGTGATCTGGGGAGCCTCGTTATCCCAATTAAGTTTGAACATAGATGACATTGTGGCTAGCGCATCCGCTAGTTGATTTTCTTCTCGCGGGAAATGCTCGAAGGTAATCTTCTCAAAGTGCAGGATTAATGTCAACACATGTTCTTTGTAGGGGATAAGGTTAGGGTGTTTGGTGTCCCATTCCCCTTTGATCTGGATGATAACCAAAGCTGAATCTCCGAATACACTTAAGGACTTGATCCCCAAATCTATGGCGGCTTTGAGACCAAAAATGCACGCTTCGTATTCTGCCATGTTATTTGTACAGTTGAATAAAAGTCTTGACGTGAAGGGAGTGTGACATCCTTCTAGAGATATGAGTACAGCGCTGATACCATTACCAAGTGCATTGGATGCCCCATCAAAGAACAGGGTCTATCGGGATCCTTGTTCAGGTCTGTCATATGGTCTAATTTCTTCACAGTTGTTTAATGTTATTATGTCTTCATCCGGGAATTCAAACTTCATGGATTGATAATTGTGATACGGTGGCCAGAACCGGGACTGTTTTTTTAGGATTTGCTGGTTTGCGTTTTGCGTTTGTGTTTGCAAAATGTCGCGGTAAGCAAGAGTCGCCACCGACTTTTATTTTATCCAACAAGGAAAGGAAAAAAGCACATAAAAATTCCTTTTTCGAGATATTTCTGAGTACGGGGGATAGATTATAGAAAGGGAAGGTATTAGCACCCTTTCTATCCGTAGTTATCTACGGGCTCTTAGGTACTTGCTCATCATTTTCAAAATTGTTTTCTTGTTGTTTGTGTGATTTGAAAAGCTTTTGTTTTGACTTCGATTTAACTCTTGCTTTTGTCTTCAAGAGTGTAATGAAGTGTTTTTGAAAACTTTGTTTGTAAAGGAGTGTAAGTGTGAAAAAGTTTGTTTGGATTGAGCAAGTACTTAAGAACTAACCTACCTACTCGAAAAGAGAATCGTTCTATGTTTGTTTCCTTTAGACAATGTTATCCCACTATTAGTGAGTAGGTAGCATCGTCGTTGGAGTTTTGAGGGTCAATTCAAAAGGGACGTACGGTCACTAAAGCAATGTTAGGACGTCTTAGTAATAACCCTAATGTCTTAGATCAATTATCCGAGGCAACAATATCCGAGGAAACCTTTTTGAGGAAACTTTGATCTTTGGACAAAAAGACGACCACTAAAGCATCCTATACTCAATGATTGTTTACCGAAGGCAACCAAGTGGGAGTGTACCCTAGGAGTACGCATGTGTGAGTGATTCAATTTCAGATTATTTATCTTTGCACATTTTAGGGTTATCTAATTGTTTTAAAGTTTTACATACATTCATGTCATGCATCCCTATATCATACATCTAACAGTTTAATATTTTGCGGAATTAAAAGTGCGGAAATTAAACTACGCTATTACAAGGCTTCGGGTATTTACATAGCCAAAAACAAACCCTTTGAAAATAAAGCGATAAATGAAAAGTAAAAATCCTAATTAAGCTATTACAACTTGTAGGCAGTTACATCAATATGGTAAAAATAATAATAATAAAGCGCGCGATGAAATTAAGATCGGGAAGAAATTAGGGTTTTGACCCTTCTAACCTAATCTAAAAAAAATTGTTTTTGTTGTTTTTAATCGTTTTTTAAGAAAAGAAATAGGGTTTTTTTTAAATTAAATACACAATTAATTAGTGATTAAATTAATTATTGAAAATAGATAAATGGCCTATTTTTTTATGTTTTTAGTTAGTTTAAGAAAAAAGGAAATATTATTAAGTTAGAAGTAAAACCCTAATTATTCTAATTAATTTTTAATTTATTTAAAAAAAGAAATTAAAGTTATCTAAAATTAAAACCTAATTTAATTAATTAATTTTGATTAAAAAACAAAATCTAAAACCTAATTGGTGAAAAACAATATTTTATGAGTTTTTATTAGTTAAAAAAAAGGGTAATTAATTTAGTATTGAAAAAGAAATTTAATAATAGTAAAAGAGTAAAAGAAATAACCCAAGGACCCACTGCCAGCGGCTATGATCAGAAGATGGTGATTCAGAGGATGAAGGTCCAAAAAATGATGGTCCAGAGGATGGAGGTCCAGAAGATAATGGTCCAGAGGATGGTGGTACTGGGCCTACTCCTGGCTAGTAGATTCAGCAAATTGTGATCGTCAGAAGATGATGTGCACTGGATCTGGCTGAGACTGATGGATCCAGAGGATAACGCCCAGGGGACACTTGATCTGGTCCTGCTTGATGAAATCAGAAGATAATCTCCAGCAGATGTAAACGCTGGATCTGGTGAAAACAAAGTGGAAAGGTTCCAGAGGGTCACGCCTGGGATCAAACCCAGAATCATGAATTTCTGACTTCTTCCTTCTGAATTACTGCATTAGGTGTTAGTTTAACAATACAGCAGAACAAACAAACATATCAGAACTATGGGTTTTTGGCCAGAACAAACACGCCAGAATTTAAACCGGTCAATAGAGTGGTGACACGCTATCGTCTTCTTCCTTGGATCCGTCGTTTAAAACTCATAACTTTTACCTACGGACATGGCGCTGTAGCTGTAACCCTATACATCTCAGAAATCATATACAAGCACTGTAAATAAAATTCAAGACCATGGATCAGCTGAGTTTGATCTGCTGATCACAATGGTCTCTTCCATTTAGGCCAATTTCACCTGCACGAGAAAACCCTAAAACGAACCCAGAAAACCTAACAATGGAAAATCTTGATACAGTCCATAAAAATGCAATTGAATATTACAGATAGTTTGCAAATGTGATGGTGAACAAGAATATATGATTATATCATGCTATAAATGCCAGAATTATGCAAACCGAATTCAAGAAAAGTCAATATTATGGATGACTTACAGTGGTATTCAGGGCCTGGAAATGCTTGCTCTTGATTGGTTTTGCTTGCTGGTGATCCCGGGAAGTGATTGGGATGGTCAAAGGATCTTGAAATTGCTTCAAAGTATGAATTCGTGTTTGCACTTTTTCTTGTTTTTCAAGTTTATGTTCTGGTTCACACGCCTCCTTCTAACCTAGTGTTTGGTCTGCATATGTTCTATATGTATTGTGGAGTGAATTAGGGTTAAAAGAATGTGCTCAATCTTCCTCCATTAATGAATTTGATTTTGATTTGATACACCTTGAATATCTTTCCAAAAATGGCCTAATTCAATCTTTTTGTTCACACCATGCCTTTACACGAATTTGATTTAATGCTAGCTGGACATTAAGACCTGAAATAAGCACAAGATCTTTGAATTTCAATGTTTTGGATTTTATATGATTTGTTTTGATTTAAAATGATTTAATTCAAATAAAAATCAAAATAAATAATATAAATAAGATAATTACAAGTGGCAAAGGCTAGGGCTCGTGGACCATGTTGCCAACTTAAAACAAGTGAAAAAGATTGGGCCCATTAAGCAAAATTTGCAATTTTAGGCATAGTTAACTTTTGGCAATTTTGCAAAACAAGTCAACTTCACCAATGCATAACTTCCTCAATTTTGACTCTTTGAAGGTTTTCTTAAACTTTTTAGAAAGATTGAGATGTTCTCTAAGCAACCCTTCTAGGCTTATCTAAATTTGATATTTCATGCTCATGTATGAAGCTTTGACAAAAAAGGTGTTTTGTTGACTTTTCAAAATGACCTATAATGTCCAAATTCATAACTTCTTGTGAGTGCATATTTTGAACTTGGGAGATGAAGATGGATTGTATAGAATTGTATCCTCTTCAAAATGAGCTTTGGATAGGTCATTTCTCATAAAGTATGAAAAAGTTATGCTTGGTCAAAGTTTAGTTGACTTTTCCTACAAAACCCTAATTTAGCAACTTTTGATTCTTGAGGAATTATGAGCAATCCTTGATGAATCATGATCAACCCTTGATAAAATGATGAAATATACTTCAAAATTAGGATGTTTACCAAAAATCTTGAAGTTTGACTGTATGTGGGCCACAGTTAACTTTTGCCCTAGCACAGTCGATTTTCAGGCCTTTTAGCAATTGACTGAGCAAACTTCCTCTGCAAGGCTTGAAACTTGACATGGATGATATTGAGAACATATTAGGACATTGGTGAGAATTTGGAATCCCTTGGAATCAATTATCTTGATGCAACATGAAACCCTAATTTGAGGTAGACTGCCTTAGGAGAGGGCTTGTCTGGTCAACCCTTGGACTTCCTTGAGCAACTTGAGGATCTTTCTTGAAATGTTTTGAGAAATATGGGAGGCAAAATTTTGGGGTACAACAACTGCCCCTGTTCAATCTTCTTAAACCTGAGGATGTAGATTGGCTTGCGTGCCTTTCGTGATCCGAAGGTGGAAGAGGATTGAACACTAGAGTGCCTAGAAATTTGCACTCGCATGAAGTGGTGTCCATCTTGCGATGTTGGAAATGGGCTTATAGATGCCATTTGGAAATTGTTGACGGGGAATGGGCTTAAAGATGCCATCCGAAGGAGTGTCGATCGCCTAAGAGATTCCTTAGCGAGAGCTTGTATACCTGTTGTTGAGGAAGATTCTGCTGGGGAATGTTGATCTCTGTCTTGAGAGAAATAGAAATTTAGGAGCTTCGGCCGTCCGTTATTCTACTAGGAAATCATCTCTGTCAAATTTTAGGAACTTCGGTCATCCGTTATTCTACTGAGGAATCATCTCTGTTGAATTTTAGGAACTTTGGTCGTCCGTTATTCTACTGAGGAATCATCTCTGTTGAATTTTAGGAACTTCGGTCGTCCGTTATTCTACTGAGGAATCATCTCTGTTGAATTTTAGGAGCTTCGGTCGTCCTTTATTCTACTGAGGAATCATATCTGTTTAATTTTAGGAACTTCGGTCGTCTGTTATTCTACTGAGGAATCATCTCTGTTGAATTTTAGGAACTTTGGTCATCCGTTATTCTACCGAGGAATCATCTATGTTGAATTTTAGGAACTTCATTCGTCTGTTATTCTACTGAGGAATCATCGCTGTTGAATTTTAGGAACTTCGGTCGTCTGTTATTCTACTGATGAATCATTTCTGTTGAATTTTAGGAACTTCGTTCGTCCGTTATTCTACTGAGGAATCATCTGTATTGAATTTAGGAGCTTCGGTCGTCCGTTATTCTACCGAGGAATCATCTCTGTTGAATTTTAGGAACTTCGGTCGTCCGTTATTCTACTGAGGAATCATCTCTGTTGAATTTTAGGAACTTCGGTCTTCCATTATTCTATTGAGGAATCATCTCTGTTGAATTTTAGGAACTTCGATCGTCCGTTATTCTACTGAGGAATCATCTCTGTTGAATTTTAGGAACTTCGATCGTCTGTTATTCTACCGAGGAATCATCTGTGTTGAATTTTAGGAACTTCGGTCGTCCGTTATTCTACTGAGGAATCATCTCTGTTGAATTTTAGGAAAGTTGAGAATAAACTACTATCTGGTCGTGGTCCAGGCTTCATAGTGATAAGACCGACTGCTATATGGTCGTAATCCATACTTTACAGTGACTTACTGGGGATTAAACTATTATCTGGTCATACTCCAGGCTTTATAGTTTAAAGATAAGCCACTATCTGGTCGAATCCAGGCTTCGCGGTGTTTGATACTGTTATCCGGTCGTAATCCGGGCTTCACAATATGCTGTAGAGATCAAGATACTATCTGGTCGAATCCGGGCTTCATAGCTTGAATTTTGTGAGAATTTGATTATATCGTTCCTGAAAGGTAAAGGTTAGTTGTATGTAATGCATGACATGTATCAAGCAATGATGTTCTCAAAATAAATGAGATTGTGTTGTATGATGTTTATGCGTATGTCCTGATGTATGGATATGTAATGTTTTTATGATGCTCTCTAGCTGGGGAAAATAAATCCTGGATTGCTGCTGGAGAACATGAAGAGTTTCTGCTGGGGATAGTGAATGGAGATGATTGTGAGCATAATCCTGCAGGAGAGAATAACTCCGTTGGGGAATAAACTGACGAGGAAATGACTCTGTGGGGAAGAGATGCTTTGCTAGAGAATCTGTTGATTTGGAGAAATAAACTCAGCTGGGGATGAATTACCGTTGTTGGCGATAATGAAACCTGTTGGGGATTGAATTTCTGTCTGTGGAAGGAGTGAACTCCGCTGGGGATGATTTTCCAATGGCGACTTCACTGGGGATAATCTTTTAGACTCTACTGGGGATAATCCTCCAGACTTTACTGGGGATAACTCTCCAAACTCCACTGGGGATGATTCTAGTGTTGATGATAGTTAAACTCTGCTTGGGGAGAATCTTACTGACTCATTCGCGGTTGCGAGCCTCAGCTGGGGAAAATTAACACCACTGTCCTTCTTACTCTGCGTGGAGTGAATGTTCCTTCAACCGTTTTCTCCAACTAGGCTTATCCATATACCTGGTGGATAGAGCAACTGTAAGGTTTGGACATTTCTCGTTTGCCCCTGTTTCTGATATTACGAGTAATCGTCTTTGTTTCGCATGTAAATATTTATGAGCAGCAATTATTGTCAAATGCATATATCAAAAATGAAACATTGGACGTTCTTGCAAAACAAAACAGAAAAAGGAAAACAATTTGAAATTTTGTGAAAATGAATTGCATTGATTTTGAAGTTGGCCTGTAAATAGGCGTTCTTTGTACAAGAGGTTGACGTCCTAGTAAGAGAATGCCACCGAATGATAGAATTTACACAATTTGTGAAAAAAACAAAGAAAACAGCTATGTGAACAATCCCACTGGGTTCCAACTCTGATATTGCCCTTATATCCTCGAGCATCTCATCACTTTGCTACTTGGTTGAAGTCTGGCTGCAAGGTGATCCAATGAGACATAGTGTTACACTTTGATCCCTAATTTTTCCTGGACCGCCCTTTCGGGTTTTCAGTCCACCGGGATACCCTTTTTTTCCCAAGCCGCCTTTTCAGGTTTTCGACTTACCGGGTGTACGGATTTTTTTATTTTCATCCCTTATTTTTGCCCGAACCCTTTTGGTTCGTCGGGAAGCCCTTATTTTTTCCTAGGCCAATCAACCTAGCGGGTCTTTGATTATGCGTAGTATTTTTTCACTATGTCTGCATTGACGGGGTGAGGAAGGTCGTCACCATCCATGGTGGTTAGAATCATAGCTCCTCCTGAGAAAATGTTCTTAACCACAAATGGTCCTTCGTACGTAGGGGTCCATTTTCCCCTGGGATCACCGTGTGGCAGAATGATGCGTTTGATCACCAGATCCCCGACTTGATACTCTTGTCGTCTGACTTTCTTGTTAAATGCCTTGATCATCCGTTTTTGATACGTCTAACCATGACAAATAGCAGTAAGTCTTTTTTCGTCGATTAAGTTCAGTTGATCAAGCCGGGTCTGGATCCAGTCATCTTCGCTCAAACCTGCATCCTTCATAATCTGAAGAGAGGGTATCTGGACCTCAATGGGTAAGACCGCTTCCATACCATATACCAAGGAATAGGGTGTTGCCCATGTTGACGTCTGCGCTGAGGTACGGTACCCATGAAGAGCAAATGGTAACATCTCATGCCAATCTTTGTATGTCACCGTCATCTTCTGCACAATCTTCTTGATATTTTTATTAGCTGCTTCAACAACCCCATTCATCTTCTGCTGGTAGGGAGAAGAGTTGTGATGTTGTATCTTGAACTGCTTACAGAGCTCGATGATCATCGTATTATTGAGATTTGTACCATTGTCCGTAATGATCCTCTCTGGTACACCATATCGACAGATCAAGTTGTGTCGAATAAACCGTGCCACGACGTTCTTGGTCACCGTAGCAAAGGACGATGCCTCAACCCACTTCGTAAAGTAATCAATAGCTACCAGAATGAAACGATGCCCGTTGGACACAGTAGGTCTAATCTCGCCAATCATATCGATGCCCCACGTTGAAAAAGGCCAAGGAGCTGTCAAGACGTTCAGAGGAACTGGAGGTACATGCACTTTATCAGCATAGATTTGGCACTTATGACAGGTCCGGGAATGCTGATAACAGTCGGCTTCCATGGTAGACCAATAATATCCTGCCCGAAGGATCTTCTCTGCCATGGTGTGTCCACTGGAATGAGTCCCGAAAGTGCCTTCATGTAACTCGGCCATGATCTTTTCTGCCTCGTTCTTATCCAAACAACGCAGTAAGGTTGAATCATGGTTACGCTTGTAAAGGATACCATTACTGATGAAGAACTTCGCAGCGGACCTCCTCAGAAATTTCTTATCGTTAACAGATGCACCCTCGGGGTATTCCTAAGCCTTAAGATATCTCTTTACCTCATAAAACCAGGGTTTATCTGCCACCTCTTCAGTCTCAATGTCGCAGCAATGTGCAGGTTCGTCCAACCTCTCAATGGTAATCTGGGGAGCCTCATTGTCCCACCTAACCTTGAACATAGAAGACATAGTAGCTAGCGCGTCCGCCATATGATTCTCCTCTCTTGGGAAATGTTCAAAGGTTATCTCCTCGAAGTGTGGGAGTAACGTTAGTACATACTTGTGATCGGTGGATTTAGAACTGACTGTTTTTAGCTGGATCGCGAAATGTCGCGGAAGCAAGAGTCGCCACCGTCTTTTATTTTCTCCAACATGGACAGGACAAAAGCACAACAAAATTCCTTATGAGAATGTTTCTCGGTTCGGGAGGTAGATTTATAGAAAGGGAAGGTGTTAGCACCCTTTCTATCCATGGTTATCCAAGGGCTCTTAGATACTTGCTCTTTATGTTTTCAAAAATTTGTTGGCTTTTCAAATGTGAGTGGGTTTTGAAAAAAGTTTCTTTGAAAGATTTCTGAATGACTCTTGTATCTGTCCTCAAGAGTGTTTGAAAATTTTGTTTTGAAAGCTTTTGAAAGTGTAAGGTGTGAAAAGTATTTTGTTTGTTTTTGAAAAGAGCAAGTACCCATGAGTCGTCTACCTACCCTAAGGAATTAAGCTGTGTAAGTGTCCTCTAGGTAGTGCCATCCCACCATTGAGAGGTAGGTAGCACCACCGTTGGAGGTGTTCGGGTCAATTCGATTTTAGGGACAGTGTGGTCACCGAAGCAACAGTTAGGATACCTTAGAAGTAACCCTAATGTCCTAGATACTTTCTAATCCGAGGCAACAGTTTCGAGGTAACTGTTTCGAGGCAACTGGATCTTTGGACTAAGGGTGACCTCTAAGACGTCCTATGCTTGATGACCACGTTTCGAAGGCAACGAGTGAGGCGTACCCTAGAAGTGGTGTGTGTATTGTGTGTTGTTTTCAGTTAATGTTTGTCTTGGTAATTAGTGAGCTACGAGTTGTTTTTATTTACATACATTCTTTCATGCAAGTTTAGCAGTTAAGGGGTGCGGAAAGTAAATTGCGGAAACATAAATCCTACGCTATTACAAGGCGCGGGTCTATACATCGCCAAAAATTACAAAGACCCGTTTTTGGTAAATAAGTATGGAAAGTAAATAAAAACAGTAAAAATCCTAGTTACTATTACATCCGGAGGCAATTACATAATAATCCAAAATAAGGAATTAAAATTAAAATGCGCGCGAAAGAAGAATCGGGAATGTCTTAAGGGTGTTGACCCTTTTAGAAAAGAAATTGATTTTTTTGTCTTTTTTGTAATTAAAGTGAAATTAAAACTAACTAATGACTAATTAATTAATTTAATTAAAAGAAAATATTTTTTTGTGTTTTTATGTTTTTATGAAATAAAATAAAAGAATTAAAATTCTAAGTCAACCTAATTCTAAGTTATTTTAGTTATTAAAAAAGGTTAAAATGGCCTAATTAAAACTATTTATTTGTTAATATTTTATTTACAAAAATAATATGAGAATAATAATAATAATGTTAATTCTATTTTTTTGATTTTTTTATGAAAAAATGTTAATTATGTTAATGGTTAATTAATTGTTAATAAGAAAATAACGCAAATAAAAATGAAAAATGGAAAAAATAAAAAGAGGAAGATTAAAACCCAAGGGGGTGTGGCTGGAATTTGAGGGTGTTGGATTGAGATTTGAGGCCCATTAGCAGGAAGCCTTGTTTGACTTTCTTGCATCACGTGCGTGTTTTTGACTGGGGAGCACCATGGATTTCACCTCCTGGCCACTGGATGGGTGCTTGAAGGCACCTGGCTAGCTGATGCGTGAGACCTATGGGGGAACACTGGATGAACGCTGCACACAAGCATTTTAGAAAAATGATATGAATTTTGGTGGGGACCTGGTATCGAACCCAGGCCCCAAAGATTGCAAAGTACACAGCCAACCAACTGAACCAAACGCATTAGTTGTAAACATAATAGAAAAGAAATATAATATACACAACATGCGTTATATGCTAACAAACAAAAAAAGAGCGCGCAGGATTTTGAATGGTCCAATGCCTGGTTGCCACGCCATCGTCTTCAAGCTTTTCTGCAAATGTAAAAACACATAGCGGGGGTTTTAAACCCCCACAAAATACAGGCAATATAAAAATAGCGATTAGCAATTCATGAAGCATAAATTAGGCGCGAGGTGTCCATCAAAATCATCTTGAGCTTCTGAGTTCGACCATGCCTGTTTGGAGCCCTGATTTTACAATATGGTGAAACCCCCAATTTTAAACCTTGAAAACCCTAAAGTGCTTTAATGGTAAATCATGATTTAACGCGTTAGAATGCAATTAGATTATTCCATTAGCTTCAGAAGGCCCCTAACAATACGAATCAATCAAAAAAATGGATTAAATGCTCATGAAATATGGTATACAGTTTTGAGAAATAAAGCAAACCGTGTGGGTGGTATGGCACGAATTCTTGAGGTTTTTGACTTGTTTCTGATTGCTAAAGATTCCTGGCAATGCAAGGAGTGTATTTGGATTGAAATGGAGGCTTGGAACAGGCTGCAAATAGGTTTTCAGTTTTGCTTTTTTCTCTTGAAAGTTTGAAATGTGTTTGGCCGTTTGGAGTGTTTCTAGGTCGTGAATGGCATCTGCAATGCTTGCATATATGTTTTGTAAAGTGTATCAATCCAAATGATGGTCATTAAGCCTTTGCATTCATGTTTGAGATTTTGCCATAACCAACATTGAACCATTTGCCGTATTTGTGAAAATTTGAATTTTTATGCCTATAATAGGCCATGCACGAATTTGGAATGTGTTTCAAGGTGCATCAAAGCTAATCAACACAAAATATATCCCTCCATTAATTTCTTTGATCTTTATTTGAATTTTAAAGATTTAAAATGAATTAAATCAAATAAAATTAAATAAAAATGGAAAAATTAATTTTAAATCTTGAAATAAATTGTGGGACACGTGGGAAGCATGGCCAAGCTGAATCAAGTGGAAAAAGTGGGCCCCCTTTGTCAAAAATGAAGTTTCAAGGATAATTGACTTTGGCCATTTCACAAAAATTTCCCAACTTCTCCAATGCATATCTTGCTCAATTTTGAAGCTATGAACATGTTCTTGGACATTTTGGAAAGGTATTGAAGTCCTCTAACCAATGTCTTTGGTCCCATGTCATTTTGATTTACCAATCTCAAGTTATGGTCTTTGACTTAAAATGCCTTTTTGTTGACTTTTGAAAATGACCTATAATGTTGAAATTGATAACTTTTTGTGAGAGCATTTCTTGGACTTGGAATGTGAAGATGAGTTGTAGGAAATTTCTTCCCCTTCAAGATGAGCATTGGATGGGATTTTTCTGATGAACCATGAAAAAGTTATGCCTTGGTCAATTTGCAGTTGACTTTTCAGCTGTCCAAAAATAGAAACTTTTGCATCTTGAGACTTTTTGAGCCATGCTTGAGGAATCATGATCAAGAATTGATCAAATGATGATTGTGGCTTCAAAATAAGATGTTGACCATAAATTTTGACCTTTGACTGCCAAATGACCATTTTGCCCCTGCAGTTGACTGTAGAGCAATTAGGGTTTTTGACTGTGCCATTTTATGTTGTGAGTCCTGAAACTTGACATATGGATACTTAACAATGTATATAGGCATATGGGACTTGATTGGACCCTTGAAAACCTCAATTTCTTTGCCAGAACCAAAACCCTAATTTTGACTGTGTTAGGAGGCAATTGGACTGTGCAACCCTTGAGGGATTTTGTAGCTTGATCTTGTCAAATCTTGAAGAATATGGGAGGGAAAATTTTGGGGTACAACAGTTGCCCCTGTTAAATCTTCTTAGACCTGAGGATGTAGATTGGCTGGCGTGCCTTTCGTAATCCGAAGGTGGAAGATGATTGAACACTAGAGTGCCCAGAAATTTGCACTCGCATAGTAGAGTGTCAGCAGTGTGATGGCGGGAATGGGCTTACAGATGCCATTTGGAAATATGATGGATAGGAGGATGGGCTTATAGATGCCATATGGAGGTGTGACAGAACCTTGTCGGGAATGGGCTTATAGATGCCATTTGGAGACTGTTGGTATGTGGATGGGCTTATAGATGCCATTCGGAAGTATCGATCGCGTAAGAGATTCCTTAGCGAGAACTTGTGTACCTGAGAAAGAAAGATAATTACCTGGCCTGTTACAGGAGTTGATCTTCAAACTCTTTATGTAGATGTGCCCTGGCTGGATACAGGTATCGAATCTCTAAACTCTTCATGTAGATGTGCCCTGGCCGGATACAGGTATCGAGTCTACAATCAATTACTCACAGATGTGCCCTGGCTAGATATAGGAATCGAATCCGAAAAATAGTCGTCAACAGATACACCCTGGCAAGATACAGGAATCAGATCTTCAAACTCTTCAGACGTTCCCTGGCAGGATACAGGAATCGAGTCTGGAATTAGTCGTCAACAGATACACCCTGGCAGGATACAGGAATCAGATCTTCAAACTCTTCAGACGTGCCCTGGCAGGATACAGGAATCGAGTCTGGAATATAGTCATCAACAGATACACCCTGGCAAGATACAGGAATCGGATCTTTAAACTCTTCAGACGTGCCCTGGCAGGATACAGGAATCGAGTCTGGAAATAGTCGTCAACAGATACACCCTGGCAAGATACAGGAATCGGATCTTCAAACTCTTCAGACGTGCCCTGGCAGGATACAGGAATCGAGTATGGAATTAGTCGTCAACAGATACACCCTGGCAAGATACAGGAATCGGATCTTCGAACTCTTCAGACGTGCCCTGGCAGGATACAGGAATCGAGACTGGAATTAGTCGTCAACAGATACACCCTGGAAAGATACAGGAATCAGATCTTCAAACTCTTCAGACGTGCCCTGGAAGGATATAGGAATCGAGTCTGGAATTAGTCGTCAACAGATACACCCTGGCAAGATACAGGAATCGGATCTTCAAACTCTTCAGACGTGCCCTGGCAGGATACAGGAATCGAGTCTGGAATATAGTCGTCAATAGATACACCTTGGCAGGATACAGGAATCGGATCTTCAAACTCTTCAGACGTGCCCTGGCAGGATACAGGAATCGAGTCTGGAATATAGTCGTCAACAGATACACCCTGGCAGGATACAGGAATCGGATCTTCAAACTCTTCAGACGTGCCCTGGCAGGATACAGGAATCGAGTCTGGAATATAGTCGTCAACAGATACACCCTGGCAGGATACAGGAATCGGATCTTCAAACTCTTCAGACGTGCCCTGGCAGGATACAGGAATCGAGTCTGGAATATAGTCGTCAACAGATACACCCTGGCAGGATACAGGAATCGGATCTTCAAACTCTTCAGACGTGCCCTGGCAGGATACAGGAATCGAGTCTGGAATTAGTCGTCAACAGATACACCCTGGCAAGATACAGGAATCGGATCTTCAAACTCTTCAGACGTGCCCTGGCAGGATACAGGAATCGAGTCTGGAATATAGTCGTCAACAGATACGCCCTGGCTGGATACAGGAATCGGATCTTCAAACTCTTCAGACGTGCCCTGGCAGGATACAGGAATCGAGTCTGGAATTAGTCGTCAACAGATACACCCTGGCAGGATACAAGAATCGGATCTTCAAACTCTTCAGACTTGCCCTGGCAGGATACAGGAATCGAGTCTGGAATATAGTCGTCAACAGATACACCCTGGCAGGATACAGGAATCGGATCTTCAAACTCTTCAGACGTGCCCTGGCAGGATACAGGAATCGAGTCCGGAAAATAGTCGTCAACAGATACGCCCTGGCTGGATACAGGAATCGGATCTTCAAACTCTTCAGACGTGCCCTGGCAGGATACAGGAATCGAGTCTGGAATATAGTCGTCAACAGATACACCCTGGCAGGATACAGGAATCGGATCTTCAAACTCTTCAGACGTGCCCTGGCAGGATACAAGAATCGAGTCTGGAATATAGTCGTCAACAGATACACCCTGGTAGGATACAGGAATCGGATCTTCAAACTCTTCAGACGTGCCCTGGAAGGATACAGGAATCAAGTCTGGAATATAGTCCTCAACAGATACACCCTGGCAGGATACAGGAATCGGATCTTCAAACTCTTCAGACGTGCCCTGGCAGGATACAGGAATCGAGTCTGGAATTAGTCGTCAACAGATACACCCTGGCAAGATACAGGAATCGGATCTTCAAACTCTTCAGACGTGCCCTGGCAGGATACAGGAATCGAGTCTGGAATATAGTCGTCAACAGATACGCCCTGGCTGGATACAGGAATCGGATCTTCAAACTCTTCAGACGTGCCCTGGTAGGATACAGGAATCGAGTCTGGAATTAGTCGTCAACAGATACACCCTGGCAAGATACAAGAATCGGATCTTCAAACTCTTCAGACGTGCCCTGGCAGGATATAGGAATCGAGTCTGGAATATAGTCGTCAACAGATACGCCCTGGCTAGATACAGGAATCGGATCTTCAAACTCTTCAGACGTGCCCTGGCAGGATACAAGAATCGAGTCTGGAATATAGTCGTCAACAGATACGCCCTGGCTGGATACAGGAATCAGATCTTCAAACTCTTCAGACGTGCCCTGGCAGGATACAGGAATCGAGTCTGGAATTAGTCGTCAACAGATACACCCTGGCAAGATACAGGAATCGGATCTTCAAACTCTTCAGACGTGCCCTGGCAGGATACAGGAATCGAGTCTGGAATATAGTCGTCAACAGATACGCCCTGGCTAGATATAGGAATCGGATATTCAAACTCTTCGGACGTGCCCTGGAAGGATACAGGAATCGAGTCTGGAATTAGTCGTCAACAGATACACCCTGGCAGGATACAGGAATCGGATATTTAAACTCTTCAGACGTGCCCTGGCAGGATACAGGAATCGAGTCTGGAATATTGTCGTCAACAGATACACCCTGGCAGGATACAGTAATCGGATCTTCAAACTCTTCAGACGTGCCCTGGCAGGATACAGGAATCGAGTCTGGAATATAGTCGTCAACAGATACACCCTGGCAGGATACAGGAATCGGATCTTCAAACTCTTCAGACGTGCCCTGGCAAGATACAGGAATCGAGTCTGGAATATAGTCGTCAACAGATACACCATGGCAGGATACAGGAATCGGATCTTCAAACTCTTCGGACGTGCCCTGGCAGGATACAGAAATCGAGTCTGGAATATAGTCGTCAACAGATACACCCTGGCAGGATACAGGAATCGGATCTTCAAACTCTTCAGACGTGCCCTGGCAGGATACAGGAATCGAGTCTGGAATATAGTCGTCAACAGATACACCCTTGCAGGATATAGGAATAGGATCTTCAAACTCTTCAGACGTGCCCTGGCAGGATACAGGAATCTAGTTTGGAAAATAGTCGTCAACAGATACACCCTGGCAGGATACAGGAATCGGATCTTCAAACTCTTCAGACATGCCCTGGCAGGATACAGGAATCGAGTCTGGAAAATAGTCGTCAACAGATACGCCCTGGCTGGATACAGGAATCGGATCTTCAAACTCTTCAGACGTGCCCTGGCAGGATACAGGAATCGAGTCCGGAAAATAGTCGTCAACAGATACGCCCTGGCTAGATACAGGAATCGGATCTTCAAACTCTTCAGACGTGCCCTGGCAGGATACAGGAATCGAGTCTTGAAAATAGTCGTCAACAGATACGCCCTGGCAGGATACAGGAATCAGATCTTCAAACTCTTCAGACGTGCCCTGGCAGGATACAGGAATCGAGTCCGGAAAATAGTCGTCAACAGATACGCCCTGGCTGGATACAGGAATCGGATCTTCAAACTCTTCAGACGTGCCCTAACAGGATACAGGAATCGAGTCCGGAAAATAGTTGTCAACAGATACGCCCTGGCTAGATACAGGAATCAGATCTTCAAACTCTTCAGACGTGCCCTGGAAGGATACAGGAATCGAGTCCAGAAAATAGTCGCTCACAGACATGCCCTGGCTAGATACAGGTATCGAATCTGGGATTGCGACAGTTAATGGTAATCATCTTCGTCTTGACTTTTGTCCTGAAAAGACAAAACGTTAGTTGTATGTGATGTCATGATGTATGAAATGCGTGATGTTCTCAAAATAAATGAGATTGTATGTTCATGATGCGTATGTGCATGCTATAATGTATGAAGATGTGATGTTTATGAATGTATTTTTATCTAGGAAAATAAATCCTTGACGGGTGCTAGGAAGTCAAATCCTGGGCTGATGTTGAAGAGTAGAGTTCTTCATCTCCGCTGGGGATGGTGGTTGCAAGAATAAACCGGTGGGAGAAGATGACTCCGTTGGGGAATAAACTTGATGAGGAGATTACTCTACGGGGAATACTCTGTGGGAAGAGATACTTTGCTGAGGTTTTGATGATAACTCCGCTGGGGATTCTGTTGATGAGTTCTGCTGGAAGATCTGATGAACTTCGCTGGGCATAGGAAGAACTTCGCCGAGGACGGTCTTTCCGTTAATTAGCTGAGGATAACCCAGTTATAAGCCCTGGTGGGGAATAACCTTTGAATAAAGCCGGGGAGACGCGTTCGTGCTCTGCAGGGGATAAGCTTCCAGAATCTACTAGGGAGGATGATTCAACTCTCCTGGGAGACTTGAGACTGCATTGGGAAATGGCTCCATTAGGATGTCTGTATTCCACCGGGGAACAATCTTAGATCAAGATTGCCGGGGATGCTTGCTTAGGAATGTTTGTATACTCCGCTGGGGAATATTGAGATCTTCTGGGGATAAGCAACTTCCTTAAGGCTGACTGTAGGCTAACTCTGCTTGGGGAGAGTGTTGCTGACTTGCTGGAGAACGTTGTGCCTTTTCAGGGCTGATTGGGAGACCAAACCCTGTTCGGGGGAGAGTATTGCTGATTCCTGTCCTACTCTGCAGGGAGTGAAGGTGCCTGTGGAGGTGCTTGATAACTGCTGATTGACAAATCTTCTTCTGGTAGGCAAGTGATGAGATGACGGGACATAGTCGTATGCTGATCCCTAATTTTTGCCTGGACCGCCCTTTCGGGTTATCAGTCCACCGGGATACCCATTTTTGCCCAAGCCGCCTTTTCAGGTTTTCGACTTGCCGGGTGTACAGATTTTTCATTTTCATCCCTTATTTTTGCCTAGGTGTGTCAACCTAGCGGGTCTTTGCTTATGCGCAGTATTTTTTCGACTATGTCCACGCTCTCAGAATGTAGGGAGGTGCCCCTGTTGTTGTGTTGCCATGCGACCAGAAGATGTTTGATCGTACCAGATGTGTCACTGGAATTCAGGCCCAATGCCCCAGTTGATTCATATGGAGATCTGCCCCTGGCTAGTTGGCCTTTTGAGAGATTCTCCGAATCTTGACTTAACTGCCCCAGATGTTGGACAATGATCATGCCATGCCCCTTGGTTGGAAGTACTTTTGTTCACTTAGATATTCGTCGTGCGAATTTCTCTGCTGTTCGAACAAATAGTCATATGCAAACAGTGTTATATCAAGAATGCAAAGCTTATGTCTGTCTTGAAGTTTTTGAAAATGCATTTTTTTATAAAAACAAGTGAATTTTTTGTAAACTGTGATGTCAACTCGTTATTTTACCGCAAGCCTTAAGGAGTCAGGATACCTTTGGTAACAGTATGCTTTCGAACTAACCCATGCTTCAGCTAGGACTTTTAAGGGTTATAACGTGGCCTGGTTCACGGTTTAAGAAACAAAGGATAAAGGCTCAAATTTTATTTGTACCCACCCGCTCTTCGTGATGTTCTTCAAACCTAAACTCAGCCGATCGTGCATTAGACTTTGTTTGAGTCTTTGTCCTGATATACCAGTGATGGTTCGGATATTGACAGTTTATTTGGAATAGGAAGTCTTTTTTTTGTTGAGAGTCTGTGAGACCTCTTTCTTTTTGATTTTGTTATCCCTGTTTTTGCCTGAACTGTTTCTTTTTGTATTTACAGTCAGCGGGATGCCCCAGTTTTGTAAGTCTCCTTCATAGGTTTTGACTTATCGGGCTTTTATTTCCGAGGAATAATGATCGCCTGTCTTTATGATTATAGGAACCATCATTGTATTTTGTTTTGGAAGGACTCCTTTGATGCTGTTCATTGTGCACCTGGATCAAACTGAGAGAACTACCCTGCCCCAGGTTATGATTAAGGGTTTTAATTCTTGTGAAAAGAAAAACTCCTGCTTCTTTGGCTCGAAGGGGTTGACGAGGGATTATCTTCCTTATAACTCCAGTGTTTAGGGATTGAAACAATGCCTGTACCTCATCAGCGGGGTCCGTTCAAAAGCATACTGTAAAGATCGTGGTATCGTTTTCGTCATCCTCCCTCAAGAGGCTTAGAATTTTTAATTGAGAGTTGACATCAAAAAATGAAAGCAGTTTGAATATAGCGAATGCGAATATATTGATTCAAAATAGACATATGCGATGCATTAATGAAATAACAGCGTTTGACATGATAATTGTTTGAACAATCAAAAGAAAATTACAACTTGAAAATTCTAATGGACAAAAAGTCTTCTCATCTCAGGACTTGTTACTTCAAATGGTGAATCCTGTAGGGATGGTAGAAGCACTCAGCCTGACCCACTTGGGTGAAATCCACTGCTCCTTCATTAATCAGGTCCTGGACCTTGTTCTTCAGAGCCCAGCAGTCGGCAGTGTCATGTCCAGGACTATCTGAGTGGTATGCACATCTTTTGTTGGGATGATAGTTAGGAGCAGAGATGTTGGGATTCCGGGGAGGAGCCCTTAGTGTAATCAGATTCAAACTCAATAGGTGTTGTAAAGCTTGAAACAATGACACGTTGAGCTGGGTGAATTGCCTCCTGGACCTGCTTGGCTTACTCTGATCAACCTGTTGCTCTGGGCGAGGTTGTGGTTGGACCTGTGAAGTGGTAGCAATCTGGAGAGGTCTATTCTTCCCCATACCAGACTCTTGTCCTCTTGGCAGCTGATCAATGACGTGGTCCCTGACTTGGCCTGTTTGCTTCTCTTGGTGAAGCTGGTTGACCATGGTTCTCAACTCTTCTTGCTCCTGAGCCAAACCTTGGATAAGAGCCAATTGCCCCAGCATCTGGGTTCTCATTGTATCCACTTCAGCTTGCAGATGTTTTAGTCGTTCGTCCTTGTCGTCCTCAGGACTTTTTCTGATCAGATTCCCCATGAGGAGTGTTCGCAACTCTTCCTGCCCCTTGGATAGGCTTAGGAAGATCTCCCTGAACTGAGTCTCTTGAGTACGAAGCTCCTGGTTATCTTGTTGGGAAGCCATTGCTGAAACAAACAGCAAAGAAGGTAAGTGACCCGTAACAAGGGTACCTGTAATGCAATGATATGTATGTATGCATGCAATGTTTTCAAGGACCTCGCGGGGTAGACAAGAAATTGTTAGAATTTGAATTTTGTAACTTGATGGAAGGAACTTCATGTTGTTGAGAGTCCTTCTTCAAGAGCCAAGGCTCACCATATCGAGTGGGTCATAGCCCCTGACTCAAGTTACCAACCTTGTTTTGATTTCCAAACAACCATGGCTAGGGGAACCTTCTTCAAGAGTCAAAGCTCACCATATCAAGTGGGTCATAGCCCCTGACTCAAGTCATTAACCTTGGCTAGAGGAAAATAAATCCCCTTTGCCCCTTGCTAGACATTCTGGTTCATCATGACCTGCATCACAAGCCCTTGAGATCCCTGAAATGGGTTAGTCCTTGTGTAGGATGCATGCAATGGTATGATGTTATGCTATGCATGGAGTGACATGAGTAGGCCCTGTAATGAGTCCTAGTTAAGGACGGTAAACAAAACCTGCAAGGAATCCGTGTTGTTAGATAACAAATATGCAAGTAGTTCAAGTACGAAGGCACACAAGTCACACAGAAGAACCCTTAGATTTTAGGCCAGCATGAATTTCAGGTACTACCCTCTTGAGGTTGGTGGGCTCAAAACCTGTCCTATCAAAAGTAACCGGGTTCTAAGGATCTCAATATCATTAGATTGTTTTCTATGTTCATCGTTTCGATTTAGCCACTGAACTGGCGATCAAAATATTCCAAGAAAACAACCCTCAATGAGTGTAGTATCGAGTATCAACCAACTTCGGACTGCACCAAAGTCAGTTATCTCACTACCCCTAAAGAGGCCAGGATGGTTCAATTAAGGTTCCTAAGGTCAGTTGATGCTTCACGACACCACGCGGCGGCCCCGTACTCTCCTTGACTTGACTCAAGGGTTACCGGTACTCACCAAAGTGCCACATCAACGTAGCAGACTGCTTCAACCGTGTCGGTATACCCCGCACAGTTCCCTCACAGTCTTGTTGCTACTTTCTAAGAAGGTATCCCCCAGATCCGGGTTAGGATCTATAGAACTCCCAAGACAGGCCCAATAATATTAAAGCAAGCAAAACAAAGTAATTGAAAACACAAGTATGAGCTATCCTAAGGTACACCTCACTTAAAAGTCTTCCCCAGCAGAGTCGCCAGTTCTGTGATCGGTGGATTTAGAACTGACTATTTTTAGCTGGATCGTGAAATGTTGCGAAAGCAAGAGTCGCCACCGTCTTTTATTTTCTCCAACATGGACAGGACAAAAGCACAGCAAAATTCCTTATGAGAACGTTTCTCGGTTCGGGAGGTAGATTTATAGAAAGGGAATGTGTTAGCACCCTTTCTATCCATGGTTATCCATGGGCTCTTAGATACTTGCTCTTTATGTTTTCAAAATTTTGTTTGCTTTTCAAATGTGAGTGGGTTTTGAAAAAAGTTTCTTTGAAAGATTTCTGAATGACTCTTGTATCTGTCCTCAAGAGTGTTTGAAAAATTTGTTTTGAAAGCTTTTGAAAGTGTAAGGTGTGAAAAGTATTTTGTTTGTTTTTGAAAAGAGCAAATACCCATGAGTCGTCTACCTACCCTAAGGAATTAAGCTGTGTAAGTGTCCTCTAGGTAGTGCCATCCCACCATTGAGAGGTAGGTAGCACCACCGTTGGAGGTGTTCGGTTCAATTCAATTTTAGGGACAGTGTGGTCACCGAAGCAACAGTTAGGATACCTTAGAAGTAACCCTAATGTCCTAGATCCTTTCTAATCTGAGGCAACCGTTTTGAGGCAACTGTTTCGAGGCAACTGGATCTTTGGACTAAGGGTGACCTCTAAGACGTCCTATGCTTGATGACCACGTTTTGAAGGCAACGAGTAAGGCGTACCCTAGAAGTGGTGTGTGTATTGTGTGTTGTTTTCAGTTAATGTTTGTCTTGGTAATTAGTGAGCTACGAGTTGTTTTTATTTACATACATTCTTTCATGCAAGTTTAGCAGTTAAGGGGTGCGAAAAGTAAATTGCGGAAACATAAATCCTACGCTATTACAAGACGCGGGTCTATACATCGCCAAAAATTACAAAGACCCTGGTAAATAAGTACGGAAAGTAAATAAAAACAGTAAAAGTCCTAGTTACTATTACATCCGGAGGCAATTACATAATAATCCAAAATAAGGAATTAAAATTAAAATGCGCGCGAAAGAAGAATCGGGAATGTCTTAAGGGTGTTGACCCTTTTAGAAAAGAAATTGATTTTTTTTGTCTTTTTTGTAATTAAAGTGAAATTAAAACTAACTAATGACTAATTAATTAATTTAATTAAAAGAAAATATTTTTTTGTGTTTTTATGTTTTTATGAAATAAAATAAAAGAATTAAAATTCTAAGTCAACCTAATTCTAAGTTATTTTAGTTATTAAAAAAGGTTAAAATGGCCTAATTAAAACTATTTATTTGTTAATATTTTATTTACAAAAATAATATGAGTATAATAATAATAATGTTAATTCTATTTTTTTGATTTTTTTATGAAAATATGTTAATTATGTTAATGGTTAATTAATTGTTAATAAGAAAATAAGGCAAATAAAAATGAAAAATGGCAAAAATAAAAAGAGGAAGATTAAAACCCAAGGGGGTGTGGCTGGAATTTGAGGGTGTTGGATTGAGATTTGAGGCCCATTAGCAGGAAGCCTTGTTTGACTTTCTTGCATCACGTGCGTGTTTTTGACTGGGGCGCACCATGGATTTCACCTCCTTGCCACTGGATGGGTGCTTGAAGGCACCTGGCTAGCTGATGCGTGAGACCTATGGGGGAACACTGGATGAACGCTGCACACAAGCATTTTAGAAAAAATGATATGAATTTTGGTGGGGACCTGGGATCGAACCCAGGCCCCAAAGATTGCAAAGTACACAGCCAACCAACTGAACCAAACGCATTAGTTGTAAACATAATAGAAAAGAAATATAATATACACAACATGCGTTATATGCTAACAAACAAAAAAAGAGCGCGCAGGATTTTGAATGGTCCAATGCCTGGTTGCCACGCCATCGTCTTCAAGCTTTTCTGCAAATGTAAAAACACATAGCGGGGGTTTTAAACCCCCACAAAATACAAGCAATATAAAAATAGAAATTAGCAATTCATGAAGCATAAATTAGGCGCGAGGTATCCATCAAAATCGTCTTGAGCTTCTAAGTTCGACCATGCCTGTTTGGAGCCCTGATTTTACAGTATGGTGAAACCCCCAATTTTAAACCTTGAAAACCCTAAAGTGCTTTAATGGTAAATCATGATTTAACGCGTTAGAATGCAATTAGATTATTCCATTAGCTTCAGAAGGCCCCTAACAATACAAATCAATCAAAAAAATGGATTAAATGCTCATGAAATATGGTATATAGTTTTGAGAAATAAAGCAAACCGTGTGGGTGGTATGGCACGAATTCTTGAGGTTTTTGACTTGTTTCTGATTGCTAAAGATTCCTGGCAATGCAAGGAGTGTATTTGGATTGAAATGGAGGCTTGGAACAGGCTGCAAATAGGTTTTCAGTTTTGCTTTTTTCTCTTGAAAGTTTGAAATATGTTTGGCCGTTTGGAGTGTTTCTAAGTCGTGAATGGCATCTGCAATGCTTGCATATATGTTTTGTAAAGTGTATCAATCCAAATGATGGTCATTAAGCCTTTGCATTCATGTTTGAGATTTTGCCATAACCAACATTGAACCATTTGCCGTATTTGTGAAAATTTGAATTTTTATGCCCATAATAGGCCATGCACGAATTTGGAATGTGTTTCAAGGTGCATCAAAGCTAATCAACACAAAATATATCCCTCCATTAATTTCTTTGATCTTTATTTGAATTTTAAAGATTTAAAATGAATTAAATCAACTAAAATTAAATAAAAATGGAAAAATTAATTTTAAATCTTGAAATAAATTGTGGGACACGTGGAAAGCATGGCCAAGCTGAATCAAGTGGAAAAAGTGGGCCCCCTTTGTCAAAAATGAAGTTTCAAGGATAATTGACTTTGGCCATTTCACAAAAATTTCCCAACTTCTCCAATGCATATCTTGCTCAATTTTGAAGCTATGAACATGTTCTTGGACATTTTGGAAAGGTCTTGAAGTCCTCTAACCAATGTCTTTGGTCCCATGTCATTTTGATTTACCAATCTCAAGTTATGGTCTTTGACTTAAAATGCCTTTTTGTTGACTTTTGAAAATGACCTATAATGTTGAAATTGATAACTTTTTGTGAGAGAATTTCTTGGACTTGGAATGTGAAGATGAGTTGTAGGAAATTTCTTCCCCTTCAAGATGAGCATTGGATGGGATTTTTCTGATGAACAATGAAAAAGTTATGCCTTGGTCAATTTGCAGTTGACTTTTCAGCTGTCCAAAAATAGAAACTTTTGCATCTTGAGACTTTTTGAGCCATGCTTGAGGAATCATGATCAAGAATTGATCAAATGATGATTGTGGCTTCAAAATAATATGTTGACCATAAATTTTGACCTTTGACTGCCAAATGACCATTTTGCCCCTGTAGTTGACTGTAGAGCAATTAGGGTTTTTGACTGTGCCATTTAATGCTGTGAGTCCTGAAACTTGACATATGGATGCTTGACAATGTATATAGGCATATGGGACTTGATTGGACCCTTGAAAACCTCAATTTCTTTGCCAGAACCAAAACCCTAATTTTGACTGTGTTAGGAGGCAATTGGACTGTGCAACCCTTGAGGGATTTTGTAGCTTGATCTTGCCAAATCTTGAAGAATATGGGAGGGTAAATTTTGGGGTACAACAATACTCTTTGTAAGGAATAAGATTTGGGTCTTTAGTATCCCACTCGCCTTTGATCTGACTGATCACGAGAGCGGAATCTCTGAACACACTCAAGAACTTAATCCTTAATTCAATAGCTGCTCGAAGACCCATGATGCATGCTTCATACTCTTCCATATTGTTGGTGCAGTTAAAACATAATCGGGCGGTGAACGGAGTATGACAGCCTTCAGGAGATATGATCACAACGCCAATGCCATTACCCAAAGCGTTTGAAGCTCCATCAAAGTACATAGGCCATCTGGATCATTCCTCAGGTCCTTCATCCGGTCCAGGTATCTCACAGTATGTCACCAATATGATGTTCTCATCCAGAAATTCGAAGTTCATGGATTGGTAGTCGTCTACTGCCTGATGCGCCAAATGATCTGCCAACACACTTCCCTTGATTGCTTTCTGGGTCGTGTACTGGATGTCATATTCAGTCAAGATCGTCTGCCATCTTGCTATTCTTCTGGATAAGGCAGGCTTTTCGAAGATATAGTTGATTGGATCCATCTTTGATATCAATAAGGTGGTGTGAGTCAGCATATACTGTCTCAGCCAACGAGCAGCCCATGTCAAAGCGCAGCAAGTTTTCTCAAGCAGTGAGTATCGGGTCTTACAGTCGGTAAACTTTTTGCTAAGGTAATAAATAGCATGCTCTTTTCGGCCAGACTCGTCATGCTGCCCCAACACGCACCCCATTGAATTATCGAGTACTGTCAAGTATAAGATTAAAGGTCTCCCTTCAACTGGAGGCATCAAAATAGGTGGCTCTTGGAGATATTCCTTGATCCTTTCAAAAGCGGCATGAAACTCATCATTCCACTTTACCACTTGATCTTTCTTCAGCAGCTTGAAGATTGGTTCACAAGTAGCGGTCAAATGTGAAATGAATCGGGCAATGTAATTCAGACGTCCCAAAAAGCCTCTGACTTCTTTTTCAGTTCGGGGAGCGGGCATTTCCTGTATAGCCTTTACTTTTGCAGGCCACTTGAATACCTTTATCGCTAACGATGAAACCCAGCAGCTTACGAGACCTCACTCCGAAGGTGCACTTGTTCTGGTTTAACCTTAGCTTGTACATCTTCAACCTGTCAAATAGTTTCTGGAGATGGTCAAGATGTTCTTCTTCAGTCTGGGACCTTGCTATCATGTCGTCAACGTATACCTCAATCTCATGGTGAATCATGTTGTGGAACAAAGTGACCATGGTGTGCTGATACGTTGCCCCAGCATTCTTCAACCCGAAAGGCATGACTTTGTAGCAAAAGGTGCCACATTGCGTAACAAAAGTGTCTTCTCCATGTCCTCGGGAGCCATCTTAATCTGATTGTAACAAGAGAAACCATCCATAAAGGAGAAGACCTTATGCTGAGCGGTGTTGTCAACCAGAACGTCGATATGAGGCAGAGGGAAATCATCCTTGGGACTCGCCTTATTCAGATCTCTATAGTCCACACACATATGGACCTTACCATCTTTCTTCGGCACCAGAACCACGTTGGCAACCCACTGCGGGTAAGAAGTAACTGCTAGAAAACCGGCGTCAAACTGTTTCATAACCTCAACCTTTATTTTCTCAAACATCTCTGGGCGCATTCGGCGAACCTTCTGTTTCACTGGAGGACATTCTTCTTTGGTTGGCAGGCGGTGAACCACAATATCGGTATCCAACCCAGGCATATCTTCATAAGACTAGGCGAAGATCTCAACATAGTCACGCAGCATCTGTATCAACCGTTGCTTGACACTAGGCTGCAGATTTGCACCGATCTTGACCTATTTCTTGTCTTCCTCTGTACCCAGATTTACTATTTCCAATGGCTCTTCATGCGACTGTATGGCCCTCTCTTCCTGAAGTAACAATCTAGTAAGTTCAACAGGCACTTCACAATCATCCTCACCTTCGTCCTCGGCTTGGTTGATCGGACTTTCGAAGTCATAACTGGCAGTAGCAGAGTCGTTATCAGTGGGATCTAGAGTGGATGTGGACCTGTATTATGATATGTGAGTGTGTGTAAGACAAATAGCCGTTTTGATAAAGTGCAAAGAAAGAAAAACAAGGAGCGCAAAATTTGTAATGCAAGAAAACGTCCAATGCTTTATTGATGATATATGGAAATGACAAATATTAAGCCCTCACAAATAAAACCACGGTGTCTCGGGCAAGGCACCGGGCCGTAAAGTTTTAAATTGTTTGTTACAAATCTCAAAACAAAATTCTTATTACTGTGTAATAAAAGAAATGGGCACAAAGTCCTTCGCCGTCCAATTGTTCAAGCCACCGCCGGTAGTCGGGTAAATCCAGCTGTCGAAATCTGACTCTTCATCATCATCTTCAATTGCATTCACACCCGGATTACTGATACTCAGGGGAGGTCTTCCAATTCGCCCACGCCGAACAGCTCTTTGAGCTTCTGCAGTAAAACCCAAACCAAACTTGTCAGTCTTGTGTGCAGAGTCAGGGAGTTGGCCCCAATTCGCACACCCACCTTTTTCAACAACCCGACCATCCTTGAGGGAAGCCATCTTCATTGGAGGATCTTCAGCAACAGTTTCAGCCGACGCCAGAGTCTGGGGGACTTCTTCAAAGTTCTGACACGGGGTTTCAATGAACTCCCCATCCATCTCCACATACCGAAAAGAGTTAAGGTGGCTCACCATGTACTCCTCTTCTCCTCGTACTGTAACAATGTTTCCCTTCACTGGATATTTTAACATCTGATGGAGCGTGGAAGTCACTGCCCCAATCTTATGAATCCACGGGCGACCCAACAAGCAAGAATAAGATGGCTGAATGTCCATCACATAGAATGTAGATGCGAAAGTCTGGGAACCAACTTTAACAGGGACATCCACCTTCCCGTGCACCATCCTTTTGGACCCGTCAAAGGCCCTAACCACAATATTACTTGGCTTCAGAACCAACCCTTCATAATCCAGCCGATCTAATGCTTTCTTGGGTAAAACATTTAACGAGGACCCAGTATCCACCAGTACGTGGGCCAAAGTAGTGCCTCTGCACTCAATCGAAACATGCAGAGCGTCATTGTGATTCCTTCCTTTGGCAGTCAGATCTGCGTCGGAGAAACCCAGCCTATTTTCAGCGATCAAACTAGCCACACAGTCTTTGAATTGATCAGCAGATGTTTCAGAAGACATGATTGTTGAAATAAACAGTGAAGAAGATGAGAAACCTGTAAGGGTACCTGTAATGAGGTGCATGGGAATGGAATGCGTATGAAATGATTTCAAATACTTTGGGAGATTCAAACTTATAAACCAAAATAAAACACACTTTATTAGATTAAACTGGTAACAATGTTTACCAAATGCCTTTAAGGCGTTACAAAAGAAATACTGAAAAGCAAATCTAAACTAGAAACAATAAAAGACATTAGAATTCCCATGGTCGTTTTCCCTTCGTGCTGACATAATTGTTGATTGTCCTTTCATTCTCAAGCTGCCTTGTAAGCTTCAGGATCTTCCTCTCCTGCTCATGATACTTCTCCCTATAGGTATCCCGCTTTTCCTTCAACTGGATCCAAGATATCTTCAATGCCCCTAGATCAGTAGGCATATAAGGATGGAGGACTGTATAAGGAACCCCTTCTTCATTAGTATGCTCTTCAATCACCGGCAAAACAACTTCATATGGCATCCCCAACTTTTGAGCACAGGCTCGAACCCACTAGAGATATGGTTGCATCCGGAGAGAAGTCTTCAGTCCTAGCTCATGTGGGTCAGACCAGTTCACCCTGTCCCAAGCTCATATAAACCTGCGGTGATGTCCCTCAACATCCCCCTTGAAGTCAAAGACAATGCCTGTAAGCAACAGCTCATGAGGACCATCCCTCCGAGTGCGTCTGAACTGTCGTAAAGCCAAAAAAGGATTGTAGGTGATTCCCCCTCGAATTCCAAGTAAAGGAACATTAGGGTATTCCCCATATCGATCAATGACAGCTACTCTTTCCATATCTTTAGAACTCCAAAGGATGTCCGTATGAGCAAGGGACATGATTCTATAAGCCCAACCTACACCTTCCTCATTCTTCAAATTCATATTTGGGGAGGTGTGAAATAAACCACCTCACCAGCAGCGGTGTACAACACATGAGAGTTCCCCTTCTCCGTACAGTACGGGTATAGAGAGCATGTAGAATATCACCTAGAAGAGTAGGCACCAGGTTACGAGACTTGAAGATCTTGACTGCATTCACGTCTATTAAGGAATCTGGATTTGGGAAAAGAACCAAGCCGTAGATGAGGAGAGCCAGGATGTCTTCAAATGCTTGAAAGTCCAAGTTATCCCAGAACTATTGAGCTTGATCGATCAAAAACTTAGCCAAGAAACCTTTAACCCCACTCCGAGTCTCCCAGTTAGATACTACATCAACCATTTTTAGATGTAGGGCTGAAGCAATATCCTTTAGCCTATGAGCTATCTCCAAACCTGTAAAGGGTGTCTGCTCTAGAATAGATATGCCCAGTAAGTCAGAAAACTCCTCCAAAGTAGGGACTAACTGATAGTCTGGGAAGGTGAAACAGTGATGCAACGGGTCAAAGAACTGGAACAACACGCTCATCATTTGCTCATCCAACTTTGAAGCGACCAAACCAAGGACATAACCATGTCTTCTAACAAATGAGGAAGTATCAGGGACTCTTGAGACTAACTCTCTAAGCTGAGTAGGGATTTGTACGAAGTTAACTCGAATGGTATTTCTGCGCATAGAAGCCATAATCTGCAAAACAGAGCAAATATGAATCCCCTCGGTCTTTGAAATGGTTAGTATAATGAAATGCATGCGATGTCATGATGCATGATGTCATGATAAAAACACACAACAGGTATCACAGATGGAAAACATGGTAAAGGCAAACAAGTCACACAAGAGCCCTTAAATTTCAGGATGGCATGGAGTTTAGGTACTACCCTCTTACAGTTCAGTTGGTTCAACCTGTCCTAATAATAGTAACTGAGTTCTAGAGGTTCTCAATATCACTGACCATCCTCCATCGGTCATAATTCCAGTCATGCAATCTTTTCTTGCAGCCGGAACCATCTCGAGAGTATGGTCTCAATGAGTGTAGCATATCACTACTTCCTATGGTCAAGTTGGTCAATTATAGGTTCTAAGGTCAGTTGATGCTTAATGACCCATATAACAGCCCCATACTCTCCTTGTTGCTCCACAAGGGATATCGGTACCAACTAATGTGCCACATCAACGTAGCTACTGCTTCAACCGTATTGGTCTACAACGTACATTTCCCTCACAGTCTATTGCTACTTACCTAAAAGGTATTCCCCAGATCCGAGTTAGGATCTATAGTAACTCCGATACAAAGCCCACAAAGATAAAGCAATCAAATCAAACAATTGAAAACAATATGATGAACTAATCCTAAGGTACACCCCACTTATTAACTCCCCGGCAGAGTCGCCAGTTCTGTGATATGGTGGCCAGAACCAAGACTATTTTTTTAGGATTTACTGGTTTGTGTTTTGCGTTTATGTTCGCAAAATGTCACGGTAAGCAAGAGTCGCCACCGACTTTTATTTTATCCAACAAGGAAAGGAAAAAAGCACAGAAAAATTCCTTTTTCGAGATATTTCTGAGTACGGGGGTAGATTATAGAAAGGGAAGGTATTAGCACCCTTTCTATCTGTAGTTATCTACGGGCTCTTAGATACTTGCTCATCATTTTCAAAATTGTTTTCTTGTTGTTTGTGTGATTTGAAAAGCTTTTGTTTTGACTTCGATTTAACTCTTGCTTCTGTCTTCAAGAGTGTAATGAAGTGTTTTTGAAAACTTTGTTTGTAAAGGAGTGTAAGTGTGAAAAATTTTATTTGGATTGAGCAAGTACTTAAGAACTAATCTACCTACTCGAAAAAAGAATCGTTCTATGTTTATTTCCTTTAGACAATTCTATCCCACTATTAGTGAGTAGGTAGCACCGTCGTTGGAGTTTTGAGGATCAATTCAAAAGGGACGTACAGTCACTAAAGCAATGTTAGGACATCTTAGTAATAACCCTAATGTCTTAGATCAATTATCCTAGGCAACAATATCTGAGGCAACCTTTTCGAGGCAACTTTGATCTTTGGACAAAAAGACGACCACTAAAGCATCCTATACTCAATGACCGTTTACCGAAGGCAGCCAAGTGGGAGTGTACCCTAGGAGTGCGCATGTGTGAGTGATTCAATTTCAGATTATTTATCTTTTCACATTTTAGGGTTATCTAACTGTTTTAAAGTTTTACATACATTCTTGTCATGCATCCCTATATCATACATCTAACAGTTTAATATTTTGCAGAATTAAAAGTGCGGAAATTAAACTACGCTATTACAAGGCTTCGGGTATTTACATAGCCAAAAACAAACCCTTTGAAAATAAAGCGATAAATGAAAAGTAAAAGTCCTAATTAAGCTATTACAACTTGTAGGCAGTTACATCAATATGGTAAAAATAATAATAAAGCGCGCGATGAAATTAAGATCGGGAAGAAATTAGGGTTTTGACCCTTCTAACCTAATCTAAAAAAAATTGTTTTTTTTTTGTTTTTAATCGTTTTTTAAGAAAAGAAATAGGGTTTTTTTTAAATTAAATACACAATTAATTAGTGATTAAATTAATTAATGAAATTAGATAAATCGCCTCTTTTTTTTTATGTTTTTGGTTATTTTAAGAAAAAAGGAAATATTATTAAGTTAGAAGTAAAACCCTAATTATTCTAATTAATTTTTAATTTATTTAAAAAAATAAATTAAAGTTATCTAAAATTAAAACCTAATTTAGTTAATTAATTTTGATTAAAAAATAAAATCTAAAACCTAATTGGTGAAAAACAATATTTTATGAATTTTTTATTGGTTAAAAAAAGGGAAATTAATTTAGTATTGAAATAAATAATAATAATAGTAAAAGAGTAAAAGAAATAACCCAAGGGCCCACTGCCAGCGGCTCTGATCAGAAGATGATGATTCAGAGGATGAAGGTCCAAAAGATGATGGTCCAGAGGATGGAGGTCAAGAAGATGATGGTCCAGAGGATGGTGGTACTGGGCCTACTCCTGGCTAATAGATTCAGCAAATTGTGATCGTCAAAAGATGATGTGCGCTGGATTTGGCTGAGACTGATGGATCCAGAGGATAACGCCCAGGGGATGCTTGATCTGGTCCTGCTTGATGAAATTAGAAGATAATCTCCAGCAGATGTAAATGTTGGATCTGGTGAAAACAAAGGGGAAAGGTGCCATAGGGTCACGCCTGGGATCAAACCCAGAATCATGAATTTCTGACTTCCTCCTTCTGAATTACTGCATTAGGTGTTAGTTTAACAATACAGCAGAACAAACAAACATATCAGAACTATGGGTTTTTGGCCAGAACAAACGCGCCAGAATTTAAACTGGTCAATAGAGTGGTGACACACTATCGTCTTCTTCCCTGGATCTGTTGTTTAAAACTCATAACTTTTACCTACGGACATGGCGTTGTAGCTGTAACCTTGTACATCTCAAAAATCATATATAAGCATTGTAAATAAAATTCAAGACCATGGATCAGTTGGGTTTGATCTACTGATCACAATGGTCTCTTCCATTTAGGCCAATTTCACCTGAACGAGAAAACCCTAAAACGAACCCAGAAAACCTAACAATGGCAAATCTTGATACAGTCCATAAAAATGCAATTGAATATTACAGATAGTTTGCAAATGTGATGGTGAACAAGAATATATGATTATATCATGCTATAAATGCCAGAATTATGCAAACCGAATTCAAGAAAAGTCAATATTGTGGATGACTTACAGTGGTATTCATGGTCTGGAAATGCTTGCTCTTGATTGGTTTTGCTTGCTGGTGATCCCAGGAAGCGATTGGGATGGTCAAAGGATCTTGAAATTGCTTCAAAGTATGAATTCGTGTATGCACTTTTTCTTGTTTTTCAAGTTTTTGTTCTGGTTCACACGCCTCCTTCTAACCTAGTGTTTGGTCTGCATATGTTCTATATGTATTGTGGAGTGAATTAGGGTTAAAAGAATGTGCTCAATCTTCCTCCATCAATGAATTTGATTTTGATTTTATAAACCTTGAATATCTTTCCAAAAATGGCCTAATTCAATATTTTTGTGCACACCATGCCTTTACACGAATTTGATCTGATGCTAGCTGGACATTAAGACCTGAAACAAGCACAAGATCTTTGAATTTCAATGTTTTGGATTTTATATGATTTGATTTGATTTGATTTAAAATGATTTAATTCAAATAAAAATAAAAATAAAAATAAATAATATATATAAGATAATGACAAGTGGCAAAGGCTAGGGCTCGTGGACCATGTTGCCAACTTAAAACAAGTGAAAAAGATTGGGCCCATTAAGCAAAATTTGCAATTTTAGGCATAGTTGACTTTTGGCAATTTTGCAAAAAAGGTCAACTTCACCAATGCATAACTTTCTTAATTTTGACTCTTTTAAGGTTTTCTTGGACTCTTTAGAAAGATTGAGATGTTCTCTAAGCAACCCTTTTGGTCTCATCTCAATTTTATATTTCATGCTCATGTATGAAGCTTTGACAAAAAAAAGGTGTTTTTGTTGACTTTTCAAAATGACCTATAATGTCTAAATTCATAACTTCTTGTGAGTGCATATTTTGAACTTGGGAGATGAAGATGGATTGTATATAATTGCATCCACTTCAAACTGAGCTTTGGATGGGTCATTTCTCATAAAGTATGAGAAAGTTATGCTTGGTCAAAGTTGAGTTGACTTTTCCTACAAAACCCTAATTTAGCAACTTTTGATTCTTGAGGAATTATGAGCAATCCTTGATGAATCATGATCAAACCTTGATAAAATGATGAAATATACTTCAAAATGAGTATGTTGACCAAAAATATTGAAGTTTGACTGTATGTGGGCCACAATTGGCTTTTGCCCTAGCACAATCGATTTTCAGGCCTTTGAGCAATTGACTGAGCAAACTTCCTCTGCAAGGATTGAAACTTGACATGGATGATCTTGAGAACATATTAAGACATTGGTGAGCATTTGGAATCCCTTGGACTCAAGTATCTTGATGCAATATGAAACCCTAATTTGAGGTAGACTGCCTTAGTAGAGGGCTTGTCTGGTCAACCCTTGGACTTCCTTGAGCAACTTGAGGATCTTTCTTGAAATGTTTTGAGAAATATGGGAGGGAAAATTTTAGGGTACAACAATAATCTTCTACAGCTTGGTGAGCAAGGTGATCAGCCAATACACTGCCCTTTATAGCTTTCTGGGTAGTGTACTGTATGTCATATTCTATTAGGATCATCTGTCATCTAGCTATCCTCCCAAATAGAGCAGACTTTTCGAAGATGTACTTTATCGGATCCATCTTAGATATCAACAAAGTAGTATTAGTCAACATATATTGTCTTAGCCGGCGAGCAGCCCATGCCAGAGCACAGCAAGTTTTCTCGAGCAGTGAATATCTGGTTTCATAGTCGGTAAACTTTTTGCTCATGTAGTAAATAGCATGCTCTTTTCGTCCAGACTCATCATGTTGCCCCAATACACACCCCATTGAGTTTTCTAAAATAGTCAGATACATGATCAATGGTCTTCCCTCGACTGGTGGCATCAAAACAGGAGGCTCTTGTAAAGACTCTTTGATTTTGTTGAAAGCAGTCTAGCATTCATCATTCCATTTGACTACTTGATCTTTCTTCAATAGTTTGAAGATTGGCTCACAAGTAGCTGTTAGGTGAGAAATGAATCTGGAAATATAGTTTAGGCGCCCCAAGAATCCTCTGACTTCCTTCTCAGTACGAGGAGCATGCATTTCTTGTATCGCTTTAACCATGGCAGGATCGACCTCAATGCCTTTATTGCTGACGATAAAACCTAAAAGTTTACCGGACCGTACTCCGAGTGTACACTTGTTTGGGTTAAACCTTAGTTTATACTTCTTCAACCTTTTAAACAACTTTTGCAAGTGATACAAGTGCTCTTCTTCTGTTTCTGATTGGGCTATCATATCGTCTATGTAGACCTTTATTTCATGATGTATCATGTCATGAAATAAGGCTACCATGGCACGCTGTTAGGTTGCCCCAACATTCTTCAGTCCGAATGGCATCACTTTGTAGCAGAATGTGCCCCACTATGTGATAAATGTAGTTTTCTCCATGCCCTCAGGTGCCATCTTGATTTGGTTATAACCTGAGAATCCGTCCATGAAGGAAATACTTTGTGATGCGCCATATTGTCAACCAGGATATCAATGTGGGGAAGTGGAAAATCATCTTTAGGGCTGGCCCTATTCAAATATCTATAATCCATACACATTCATACTTTGCCATCCTTTTTAGGCACGGGAACAACATTGGAAACCCATTGAGGATAGGAAGTGACGGCCAAAAATCCAGCATTAAATTGTTTCATGACATCCGCTTTGATCTTCTCCGACATGTCAGGTCTCATGCGGCAGACTTTTTGTTTTACTGGTGGACAGTCTTCTCTTGTGGGCGGACGATGTACCACGATGTCTGTATCAAGTCCCGGCATGTCTTCGTATGACCAGGCAAAGATCTCAACATAATCATGCAACAGCTGAATTAGACGCTCCTTGACACAAGGCTCTAGATTTGCACCCACCTTGATTTCTTTTTTATCCTCCTCGGTACCCAAGTTGATTGTATCCATCGGTTCCTCATTAGGCTGAATAGCTCTTTCCTCTTGTTGTAGTAGTCTGGACAATTCCCCTGGTACTTCACAATCTTCCTCACCTTCGTCTTCGACTTGGTAGATTAGATCCTCAGAGTCACTAAAGGCCATAGCAGTATCGTTACCCATGGGATTCAAAATGGAGGGGTACCTGCATTTGTGAGTGTGGGTGTGTGTAAGGGTATATCCATCCTTAAAAAAGAAAAACAATGAGCACAAAAAGTTTGTATGTGAAAAACGTCCATGATTCATTGAATGTCATATGAAGATGAAATAAAAACCCTTACAAATGGACCATTGTGCCTCGGGCAAGACACAAGGTTTTAAATGTGCGAATTGTTTGTGAATATTACAAGTCCAACAGAAATGTAAAAGATAAATTACTGAGAGATGGAAGTTATTGGAACAAAGTCTCTGGCTTCCCAATTGCGAAGTCCTCCATTGACAGTAGGAAATATCCAATCTTCCAAGCTGCAATCCTCTTCACCCTCTTCCACTACATTGATCTCTCGGTTGCTAATCTTCAAAGGTGACCCTCCAGTACGGGCACAACGCACAGCCTTCTGAGCACTTGAAGTAAACCCTAAGCCAAACTTGTCAGATTTATACGGAATGTCTGGAAGTTGCCCCCAGATGGTGCATCCTCCCTCCTCTACTACTGCCTTGGTGTCCTTTAGAGATGACATCCGGAGCGGAGGTCTTGTGATCTTGGGAATCTGGGACACCGTCTTGGTTACTGCTACCTCTTGAGAGACTTTTTCGAAATGTTGAAAAGGAGTTTCGATGAACTCACCGTCCAATTCTACATACCGGAAGGAATTTAGATGGCTAAGCATATACTCTTCCTCTCCGTGGACAGTAATAATCTTTCCATGGACTGGGTATTTCAGCATCTGGTGTAGTGTGGAGGTGACAGCATCAGCATTATGGATCCATGGTCGTCCTAGCAGACAGGAGTAAGAGGGGCGGATGTCCATTTCATAGAAAGTTGAGTTGAAAGTCTGAGTCCCAACCTTTATGGGGATGTCCACCTCCCTGTGGACCATCCTCTTTAAGCCATTAAATGCTCTCACGACTATGTTACTGGGTTTCAACGTCAGTCCTTCGCAGTCCAATCTGTCGAGAGCTTTCTTCGGTAAATTATTCAAAGATGAGCCAGTTTCCACCAAGACATGGGCCAGAGTTGTTCCTCTATATTCCACGGAGACATGCAATTCCTTGTTGTGCTTTCTCCCCCTTGGTGTCAAATCAGCATCAGAGAAGCCTAGGCCGTTATCAACTGTCAAGCTGGCCACACAATCTTGAAATTAGTCAACAGACGTCTCTTGAGGCACATGGGTTGTCTTTAGGAATTTCACCAGGGCTTTTGCATGTGCTTCGGAACACAACAACAATGCTAGCATGGAGATTTTGGAGGGAGTTTGCCCCAACTGTTCAACTACGTCATAGCCGCTCTTCTTTATTATTCTCAAGATCTCCTCCATTTCCTTCTTGGAAGTTTCGGGGATAATCAGTGGTTGAGCCTTCGTCCGGACAGGCTCTTCTTGAATACTTTTTCCTCGAATTTCAGCAGTAGGAGTGTCGGTAGGGATAACAGTAGGGGTTATGTCGTCTTTGTCAATAGGAGCACTTGCGGATATGATTATTGATACGGAGGTAACCTTTGGAATAACCACGGGTCCAAAAACTGCCTTTGGAGGAGCAATTTCTAGAGAGAAGATTCTACCGCTACGGGTAATCTTACTGGTTCCGGCAATATTGCTAATGTCGGATTCTTCTTCTTTGGAGCTCATCTCCTTGGAGGCCAACCCGTCTTGTTTCATACCATGGTAGTAGATGTCTCCACCGTAATTCCACGGCACTGTTTTGTCTGATTCATACGGGACTGGCTCGGGCATTGTGATTATAAGAGGAGTAGTTTTTGGAGCCGATGTAATCCTAACGGGTCTTTTGGGAACCCTGGAAGGATTGGCGGAGATGGTTATGATTGAAACATCTTCAACAGGAATAGGTGAAACATGATCACTTTCAAACAGAATCTCTTGGTTGTCTATCAAGCGTTGAATGCCTGTCTTCAACAAAGGGAAAGCAGCTGGTGAGGATGGCAGTCTTCATTACAACCCGGGAATACACCCGCTTTCAATAAGTTTATCTTAATGATTGGGAGCGGAGTCAAGAGTCCGTCAACTGTAGTAACAAACAAATCTTCTTCGATAGCATTGGTGTTGTGACCACGTCTAGGCATGGGCTCAGAAATGATGTTTGGCTTCTCGGGTGCATCAAACTCAATCTCTTTTGCATCTATAAGGTCTTGAATTTTGTTTTTCAGGGTCCAACAGTTGTTAGTGTCATGACCCAGACTTTCGGAATGATATGCGCATCTAGCATTTGGGTGAGAATGAGGGGACACTGTGTTGGGGTTCTTGGAGCTTCCTTTAGAGTTATCAAATTGGATTTCAGAAGATGTGGTAAAACATGGGCTAGAGTCATATTGATTCTGGTGAATTGCCGGATTGGCCTTTCCACCCTCGGTTGGTTACTTCTTTGTTGATCAGATGTAGGCTTTGGGATCATAACATTCCCTACCATTGGTCGGCGTTCAGCTCTCCCTTGGTTCCTTTGTGGATAAACAGCAAATACCTCTTTCTTCCCAGTGAAAAGCTTTCTCACAGCTGTAGAGGCAGATGAATCCTTCTGAATCTTTCCACTTTTTATGCCAGCTTCCACCCTCTCTCCGGTTAGTATTAACTCAGTAAATCCTGCAGATGAGCTTCCAATCATATGGTTGAAGAAAGGGCCCGATAGAGTGCCTAATTAAATATCCACCAACTCCCTTTCAGACAGAGGGGGTTGTACTCTCCCATCTAGATCTCTCCATTTCTACGCGTAATCTTTGAAACCCTCATTTGAAGCCATTGCCATACTCTGAAGTTGAGTACGGGTAGGTGCCAAATCTGCATTATACTGGTATTGCTTATAGAAAGTTGTGGCCAGATCTTCCCAGTTGCGGATGTCGGCCCTTTCCAATTGGTAAAACTAATCGAGTTGTGTTCCAGATAAGCTATCTTGGAGAAAATGCATCCACAGGTCTTTATCGGCGGAGTGCGGCTGAATCTTTCTTACGTATGATCGGAGGTGCATCTTAGGACATGACACCCCATCATATTTTGCAAATAAAGGCACTTTGAACTCCGGTGGGATCATAATTCCCGACACTAACCCCAATTCTTCAAAGTCTAGACCTGGCACCCTCTGTATTTCCATAGCGCTCAGACGCTCTTCAAGATGTTTGTACTTATCATCTGCTGGAGGATATTGTTCCTCGGAATAGTCTTCCTCTTCTTCCTCCTCTTCAGATTCTGACGGAACCGCTGTTTCCTTTCCTTTTCCTTCTCCTTCATCAGATGTTGTGGCGAAATTCAAGGTTCTTCTAGTCTATCCTTGAAACCTTCTCCCCATGATTACAACACCGGTTGGTTTCTTCTCTTTTTTCTTCTTCTCTTTGGCCAACAGAGTCTTCAACTGCTCTTGTCCTTTGGCCAGGGTTGTGAGAAACTGTTGAAACTACGTGTTTTGAACTTGAAGATCTTTGACTGTCTGTTCGAGATCCATCTTACTGAAATAAACAGTCGAGAGATGAGGAATCTTATTGCAAAAGACCTGCTTATGTCATGATAAATGATATGTGCATATGTAATGTTTTAAAGGATTTTAAAAGATTCAAGTTTGTTTTAGACAAAAAGAAACACACATTATATTAATATGATAGAGTTTGAATACATCAATGCCCCTTGGGCAAAATAATACAAAACTCTAAGATAAAAAAGTAGTGTGTATCCTCTTTGGGGCTATGTAGGCATTTAGAGTCTGCTCCTCATGAAGTAGCCTAGTGAGTTCCAAAACCTTCTTCTCGCTTGCATAGAATTGGGCTTTGAAAGTATCTCGCTCTCCTTTGAGCTGTATCCAATCCCTTTGTAGGTCTTCAAGAGATGTGGGCATGTCAGGATGTAGGATAGTGTATGGAACTTCTCCTTCCTTAACAGGCTCAATGATCACCAGGAGAATGGAAGGATAAGGCATCATAAGACTTTGAGTGCGGGTTCGTACCCACTTGAGGTAAGGCTCAAGAGGGATGGAATTCTTGTGTCCTAAAGTCTTACTATCCACCTTGTTTAGCATCCTCCATGCTCGGATGAATCTTTGGCGAAGGCCTTGATCATCGTTGTCGTAGTCGAAAACCATGCCTTCAATCAACATCTCATACGGGCCATCCCTTCGGGCATAACTAAACTATCTTAGAGCTAAGCATGGGTTGTAGGTGATGCCTCCCCTAACGCAAAGTAGAGGGACATTAGGGAATTCCCCATAACGGTCAACAATGATAACAACACCAATGAATATCTGAATGTTTGAGCGCCATTAACCTTTGTGACCACCTTAAACCTTGCTCATTCTTTAAAACTGATTGGGGAAGATGAGAAATAAACCATCTTGCCAGGAGAGGAGTGCAACACATAAGGACACCTCTTTTCCTCATTGTACGAGTGTGAAAAGAGTGCAGGATATCCCCTAGTAATGTAGGCACCGGATTGCGTGACATGAAGATTTTGACGGCACTTACATCTATGAGTTGGTCGGGATTGGGAAAAAAGACCATCCCATAGATAAGAAGAGCCACAATTTTCTCAAAAGCTTTTAAGTCTAGGGAATTCCAACAGCTCTGGGCTTTCTCAAACAGAAACTTTGCTAAGAAGTCTTTGACACCACTTCTAGTTTCCCAATGAGTTGTGACATCAGATGAGTGCAAGTGCAGAGCTTGAGCAATCTCTTCTGGCTTTGGGTCTCTTTCTGTACCGTTGAAAGGTAGTTGATTGAGAATGGGAATCCTCAAGAGTTGAGAGAATTCCTCCAAAGTGGGCACAAGCTGATAGTCGGGAAATGTGAAGCAATGGTGAAAAGGATCAAAGAACTGGAACAGTACCTTCATCATATCCTCCTCTGTGTTGGAGGTGACCAAGTTGAGTAGACGACCATGCCTCTCGGTGAATGGAGAGTTCTCAGGGATCCTTGAAGCTAGCTCCTTGAGTTGTGGAGGAATTCTTACAAGGTTGATTTGGATAGTTTTCCTGCGAAGTGAATCCATATCCTACAAAACAAGAACAAAGATGAATCTCCAAAATCCTTGAAATGGTTAGTAGATGTATATGATGCTCATGATGTTCATGATGTTACGTACAAGTATGCATATACAAGCAAAATAAACAAGTTATTAGTTTAGGCTTGCATGGGGTTTTATAGGTAAGTACCCTCTTGAAGTTTAGTTGGCTTAAACCTGTCCTAGTAATAGTAACTAGGTCCTAAGGAGCTCAATATCACCGGATTGTTTTCTTGGTCATTGTTTCAGCTCAAGCCTCCTTAATGGCGACCGAAATATCCTAAGAAACCAATCCTCAATGAGTGTAGAATCGAGTATCTACCAACTTCGAACTGCACCAAAGCCGGTCATCTCACTACATCCTAAAGGCCAAGTTGGTCAAGTAAAGGGTTCTAGAAGTTCATTAGTGCTTCATGACATCACTCAGCGGCCCCGTATTCTCTTTGATTGACTCAAAGGCTACCAGTACCCACAAATATGTCACACTAACATAGCTATTGCTTAGACCATTTCGGTATACCCCGCACAGTTTCCACAATGTATTGTTATTTACCTATAATGTTTCCCAAATCCGGGTGGAGGATTTAAACCCAAATAAAGAACCAAAATGTAAAGAAAACAAGTCAAACAATGTAAGCAAATAAATGTGATCTAGCCCTAAGGTAACCCCACTTTTATTAAGTGTCCCCAGCAGAGTCACCAGTTCTGTGATACGGTGGGAGAACTGACTTGGTGTTTTGCGTTTGATCGCAAATGTTGCGGTTAGCAAGAGTCACCATCGACTTTTCTTTTATCCAAAAGGAAAGGTGAAAAAGCACAGGAAAGACCTTTGAGATGTTTTCTTAAGTTCGGGGGGTAGATTATGAAAAGGGAAGGTATTAACACCTTTTTCATCCATGGTTTTCCATGGGCTCTTAGTTACTTGCTAGATCACTTGCTTTTGTTATTTGAAAATGTGTTTGGTATGGTTTTGAAAGTATTTTGTAAAAGAGGCTATTCGTTTAGGCAATCTTTATAATGATTCTCGTTCGTAAGAATGTATACAAAGATGTTTGTCTTTTTGAAAATGTTTTCAATGTTTTCAAAATGTTTGGAAATGTGTGTGTTTGTTTTGAAAATAGCAAGGATAGTTGTTTGTAAATAGAGAAAGTAAGTAGAAGTAATCTACCTACTCAAAATGTCTTTCTTATACATTTTCTATTCCTTTGACATTGTTGTCTTACCATTGATTTGGTAAGCAACCCTATCTTTGGATGTAAACGGGACGGGCGTGGGTCATCGTATAACCATGATTAGCAATGTTTGCAAAGTATCTTAGCATTTTTTAGGGACCAAGATCATCTTATAAGGCAACCTTGAATAGCGTCATCGAGGGACTATGATCGTATATTTGCTTGTTTTGCCAAGATACTTCGCATGCATAATATCGCTATGTTTATATAAGGCAACCAAGTGGAGAAACCCTAAGGGTGCTTGTGTGTTAGTGTGTTATTTTCATGCTTTGATTTTGTCTTGTATTAGGGTTTTCTATTTGTTTTATTTTTATCTTATCATACAAACCCTAATTAATATCATGACATGTAAAGTGGTAAATTGCATAATGTAAAAAATATTAAGCTATTACAATAATTTATGGGAGGGGGAATACAAATTTGAATGAGGATTTGCAAGAATGTAAACCTAAATAAATTATTACAACCAAATCAAATTTGTACGAATATTAGAATAAACAATATACAATATTTAAATATGCAACATTATGTATATGCAAGAAAAGATTTTTGTTTTGTTTTTTATGTGAAAAGAAATTTTAACCTAATCCTAAAATATAAGGAAAAGAAATTAACTCTTAAAAAGGAAGGATTAACCCTAATTTCTAGTTTGAAAGAAAATAAAATTCTTATATATTATTTTTATTTATTTTGTATTAAAAGTAATAAATAATATTTGATGAAAATATAGTTTTTATATTTATAAGTATATATATATATATATATATATATATATATATATATATATATATATATATATATATATATATATATATATATATATATATATATATATATATATATATATATATATATATATATATATATATATATATATATATATATATATATATATATATATATATATATATATATATATATATATATATATATATATATATATATATATATATATATATATATAAATATAAAGGAAAAAGATAATAATATATCTAAGTTTATTTCACAAATTTATTTTAAGAAAGATAGTTAGTATATATTGAAGATAAAATATATTTTTTTATGTGAAAAATAAAATAAAATAAAATACAATATTATCCTATTTGTATTTTTTTAGATTTTATGTATTAAATAAAAATATTTAATAAACAAAAATGAAAACAAAAAAAAATAAATAAAAATATATGAAAATAATGGGCCAGGGGTGCTGTAAGGAAACTGGGAGCAGTATGTTAGTAAAAAAAATGCTAGAGCCCAAAGAAATAAGCCCATCCTGCAAAAACAAGCCAAAAATGAAAACTGAAAAATGTGAAAAAAATAAAAGGTAGCGCCAAGGTTCGAACCCAGGACATGGGTCTCACCAGCGCGCTATCTTGCCACTGGGGTGGCTATACATCCGTTGATTAATGTGAAACAAAAATAACATAACACAAACAAAGCCTTTGCCATGTACTTCGTCTTCTTCCTCTAGCCAGCCATATGCTCTGTAACTTTCTCATCTCTCCATGAAAATGGAAACTCATAACATGAATGTTGTAGCATTTTGTCTCACGATTCTAACCATATAAATCATGTAAGCTAACAATCAAAGATCAAGATGAATTTTAAAAGCCCTAAATCTAAACCTAATTTTTACAGGAATTTGAACTTCAAAATTCTCTCAACCCAGGCCAAATAAATGCAAGATATATACATATACAACTTCGTAGCAATGAGGTCTACATTGTGTATTCACAAATCGTGGCCAATGGATGCCTGTATGAAGAGATAGAAGTTGAGATTTTTACCTCTTTCAGTTGAAATCGTGGATGGAGTTGGAGTGGGTTTTATGAAGGCCTGATGATTGCTTGAGCTTGCTTGAACCTCCCTGAGTGTGTTCCAATCCTTGCCTTGCTTTGGAAGTGTCTGAAACTCTCTATCCAAGTCAACCTGCAAGCTTTGAAAACAAAAATGGCAGATGATTGAGAAGGGGTTACAGTACAGGGATGAGGGTCTGGATCAGTTAGATATCAAGTAGTTAAAGTGTTTTGATGATTGAAACTTGAAACGCACGAGCCACATGAGAGATTGCTATGCTTATGCAAAAAACTACAAGTTTTGACAGTTTTTGGGTGATATGGAGTTTGGGAGTGTTTCAGGCCTCTAGTCAATCGTGCTTTCTGTTGTATATTTTTTGTATATTAGTATGGAGAGGGTCTTAAGTCAGCTCTTCCACAGGTTTTTGAGTTATAGGCTTTTGGCGCACTTTCTTGCTTTTGAAGCAAAGTGAAGGGACAAGGCCTTACCTGCTTGTACTGGCTTGTTTAGGGTTGGTGTGAGTTCTATACAAGTTTCCTTAGGTCTGTGGTACTTGTATGTGCAAAGGGGACACATTCAATGCTCAAGATTTGTAAAGTTTGCAAAAGTGGAGCTTTTCCAAAATGGCAATGGCCACTTTATGCCATTTATGGAATTACAACTTGGGTAAATATTATAGGGCTTAGATTAAAGCTTTTTCAACTGAGTAAGCATTAAATTATGGAGTAAGAAACAAGTTTGGGACCTGTAAAACATGGATTATATATCATAAGTATTGATTAGAACTTTGTTCTTCATGAAATGGCTTGAATCAAAAGTGAGAAATCGCCAACTTCATCTCTTCGATTCTCCCTACTCAAAAATGATCTTGAGGAGTTCTTGGACATTTTGGAAATCTTGCAATGTGCTTTATAACTCATCTTTGAAATTAATTTCAATATACCTCTTGGAACTAGGTGAAAAATTTCCATGAAGTTGGGTCCAAAACCTGCCTAAATTAGGGCAAAAAATTCACTAAGTTATTTAGTTCATGAGCATGTATTCATAAATTTATATCTTGAGATCTAAGCATCTTTAGGGAAAAGTGTATGAAGAAAAGTTGTAGATTCATGTAGGTCTATAACTTTCATTTTGGGAACTTCCTTTGAATCATCTTGTATCATGGTGAAAAAATGGCCTAAAGTTGAGAAAAAATAAGAAATTTTCTATACTTAGAAAATTTCTAAGTTAAGAAAATTTTCAATTTTAAACCCTGATCTTCAATCCTTGATTTCTTGATGAACAAGTTTCACATTTTGACATGTTTTGGTGAATTGTGACTCTTGGCACTTGATTTTGACCAAAAAGTCAAAGTTTGACTTTTTAGTGTACAGTTGACTTTTGATCAGTTGACTGCAAATTTCATCTGTCTATCAATAAAATTGAAATGTTTTGAGCCATGTAATTAGGTCAAGATAATGCAATTGAATCCTTAGAATCATGCTTTAACTCAATTGGTCATTTGCTAGGTCAAAAATCATAAATTTCCCTTCCTCAGTCAAAACCCTAATTTTGACCATTTTGCCCTTTTGATGATTTGATCAAATTTCTTGAGGAATTGTGGTCCAAACTTGATCAAATGATACACATGAGTCTAGAATGTTTATGTGGATCAAAAATTATGGAGTTTGACTGTAAATTGGCCATGGTTGACTTTTTCTCCAATATAGTTGATTTTTAGGTCAACTGTCCAATTGACTGATCAAAAATGTGGTTCAAGGCTTGAAACTTGTCATGAGTAATCTTAGGGGTCCATAATGATGTTTGAAAGTAATATGAAGTATTTATAGTCCAAAAATCCTTGTGCAACCTCAAACCCTAATTTTGGATCATCAGTGTATGATGAGATGTCTTGAGCTGACCAAACCCTAATACAGTCTTGAGTCAAAGAAAATCTTGTGAGAAAAGTCTTGATAAATAAGAGGGAAAATTTTAGGGTACAACAGCTTCCCTTGTTCAGTCTTCTTAAACCTGAAGAGTTGGATTGGCGAGTTTTGCCATTGGTGGCTCGAAGGTGAAAGATGATTGGACACTAGAGTACCCATAAATTTGCACTCGATGATGTGTAGTTGAGGGAATGGGCTTAAATATGCCATTTGGATAAGTGATAAAGTCTTGTTGGAGATGGTCTTGTAGATGCCATCCAAAAATGTTTATTGAATTGTAAGTTATAAGCTGAAAGAATGAGTATCAGAATGGCGTCCATGTCCAGAATGTATCTGAGCTGTATCTGATATTGAATCTGTATGAGCAACAGAATAGCATCCGTGTCTGGAGCATATTTGTACTGTATTGTATCTGGAAGGTTGTATCTGAATGAGTATCAGAATAGCATTCGTGTCTGGAGCGTATCCGTACTGTATCTTGGAAGTTGAATCTGAATAAGTATCAGAATGGCATCTGTGTTTGGAGCGTATCTGTATTGTATCTTGGAAGTTGAATTTGAATGAGTATCAGAGTGGCATCCGTGTCTGGAGTGTATATGTACTGTATCTGAAGTCTGAATTTGAATGAGTATCAGAATGACATCCGTGTCTGAAGCGTATCTGAACTATATCTGATTGCACATTGTTAATGGTAGTTGTTTAATCTTATCCTGAAAAGGGCAAAATGTTAGCTGAAACACAAAGTTATGTTGCTTGAAATGTATGATGCAATATATTTGCTTCATCAATGTTTATGATATGTAGATGTAATGTATACGCATGTAAGCTGATTTGTTGTATTTCTGTTTGATTGAGGAAAATAAATCCTTGAACCTTGATGAGGATATGTTGAATTTCCAACGTCTCGATGTTGAAGTACTGATGAACTCTTGTTGAGAGAAGTAAATTATGTTGTGAGGGCAATGCCATGTACTGCTTGAGATTTGCTCGGGGAATCCTGAGAGATTGATGATTTCTAATGGGGATTAATAATTTTGAAATTTGTGTTCCGCTGGGGATCTAAATGACGTAATATGGGGATTACTTACGGAATAGCCTAGAGACGTTTTCTATCCTTTCGACCTATCAGTAATTATCTTTCTCATTTTTGTTTATTTGTAAACAGTAATTATGTTCAAATGCATATGTTCATTAATGAATCGTTGGACGTTTTTGCAAATAAAACACAAGTGTAAAGAAAAAGACAAATAGTTTTCTGTACTTTCAAAGAGATATCTTTGTATTTGACTTTGAATAAGTATTTTGTACAAGGGAGACAAACATTCTAGTAAGAGAATGGTGCCATAAAGCAAAAAAAAAAAATTATACAAAGAAAGATAGCTATGTGTAATAATCCCATGGGGTTCCCATTCTGCTATAGCCTTCGTATCTCTGAGCACCTTGTCTATTTGTTGCTTCGTCCGAAGATGATTGAATTGATCATAAACTCTGAGTTTGTCAGTGGAAGTCAAGAGGTTGTCCGCAGTGATCCGACGGGACATAGTCATACGCTTTAATTCCCTAACTTTTGTCTGGACCACCCTTTCGGGTTTTCAGTCCACCAGGAAACCCTTTTTTTCCCAAGTCGCCCTTTCGGGTTTTCAACTTGCCGGGTGTATAATTTTTTTTTATTTTATCCCTAATTTTTGCCCGATCCTTTTTGGTTCGCCGAGATGCCCTTGTTTTGCTTAGGTGTGTCAACCTAGCGGGTCTCTTATACGTAGTATCTTTTGACTATGTTCACGTTCGCAGGGTGTGGCAGGTCGTCGCCATCCATGGTGGTTAAAATCATTGCCCCACCAGAGAATATATTTTTGATTACAAATGGTCCTTCATAGGTAGGAGTCCATTTCCCCCTGGGATCACTTTGTGGTAAAATGATACGTTTGATCACCAGATCCCCAACTTGATATACTTGGTGTCTGACTTTCTTGTTGAAAGCCTTGATCATCCGTTTTTGATACATTTGACCATGGCAAATAGCAGTAAGTCTCTTTTCATCAATTAAGTTCAGTTGATCAAGTCGAGTCTAGATCCAATCGTCTTCATTCAAACCTGCATCTTTCATAATTCTCAAAGAGGGGATCTGAACCTCAATAGGCAAGACAACCTCCATGCCATAAACCAAAGAATAGGGTGTTGCCCCAGTTGATGTGCGAGCCATGGTACGATACCCGTGGAGAGCGAATGGTAGCATCTCATGCCAGTCCTTGTATGTGACTGTCATCTTTTGTATGATCTTTTTAATGTTCTTATTTGCAGCTTCGACATCACCATTCATCTTTGGTCGATAGAGGGAAGAATTGTGATGCTGAATCTTGAATTGCTCGCACAAGGCGGTGATCATAGTATTGTTAAGATTTGTACCATTGCTAGTGATGACCTTTCCGGGATACCGTACCGGCAAATGATATTTTGCTTGATGAAGCGGGCAACAACATTCTTAGTAACGGAAGCGAAGGAAGTTGCTTCGACCCACTTTGTAAAATAGTTAATGGCCACTAGGATGAAGCGGTGTCCATTAGAGGTTGTAGGTTTGATCTCCCCAATCATATCAATTCCCCACATAGCAAAGGGCCAAGGAGTCGTGAAGACATTCAGAGGAACGAGAGGTACGTGCACCTTGTTAGCATAAATTTGACACTCATGACAAGTTCGAGAGTGTTGATAGCAGTCTGCTTCCATGGTAGACCAATAATAGCCTGCCCGTAGGATTTTCTTTGACATCGTATGCCCACTGGAGTGAGTGCCAAAAGTACCTTCATGTAATTCAGCCATGATCTTTTCCGCATCAACCTTATCAACACACCGAAGTAGAATGGAGTCATGATTGCGCTTGTACAGGATGCCATTACTCAAGAAGAATTTATCAGAGAATCTCCTTAAGAACTTCTTATCATTGATTGAAGCTCCTTCCGGATATTCTTGAGCCTCGAGATACCTCTTGACTTCATGAAACCAAGGCTGGTCCACTACCTCTTCAGTATTAATCTCGTGACAATGTGATGGTTCATCCATTAGTTCGATGGTGATCTGGGGAGCCTCGTTATCCCAATTAATTTTGAACATAGATGACATTGTGGCTAGCGCATCCGCTAGTTGATTTTCTTCTCGCGGGAAATGCTCGAAGGTAATCTTCTCAAAGTGCGGGATTAATGTCAACACATGTTCTTTGTAGGGGATAAGGTTAGGGTGTTTGGTGTCCCATTCCCCTTTGATCTGGCTGATAACCAAAGTTGAATCTCCGAATACACTTAAGGACTTGATCCCCAAATCTATGGCGGCTTTGAGACCAAAAATGCACGCTTCATATTCTGCCATGTTATTTGTACAGTTGAAGCAAAGTCTTGTTGTGAAGGGAGTGTGACATCCTTCTGGAGATATGAGTACAGCGCCGATACCATTACCAAATGCATTGGATGCCCCATCAAAGAACAGGGTCCATCGGGATCCTTGTTCAGGTTCGTCATATGGTCTGATTTCTTCACAGTTGTTTAATGTCATTATATCTTCATCCGGGAATTCAAACTTCATGGATTGATAATCTTCTACAGCTTGGTGAGCAAGGTGATCAGCCAATACACTGCCCTTTATAGCTTTCTGGGTAGTGTATTGTATGTCATATTATGTTAGGATCATCTGCCATCTAGCTATCCTCCCAGACATAGTAGGCTTTTCGAAGATGTACTTTATCGGATCCATCTTAGATATCAACAAAGTAGTATGAGTCAGCATATACTGTCTTAGCCGGCGAGCAGCCCATGCCAGAGCGCAACAAGTTTTCTCGAGCAGTGAATATCTGGTTTCACAGTCGGTAAACTTTTTGCTCGGGTAGTAAATAGCATGCTCTTTTTGGCCAGACTCGTCATGCTGCCCCAATACACACCCCATTGAGTTTTCTAAAACAGTCAGATACATGATCAATGGTCTTCCCTCGACTGTTGGCATCAAAATAGGAGGCTCTTGTAAATACTCTTTGATTTTGTCGAAAGCAGATTGGCATTCATCATTCCATTTGACTACTTGATCTTTCTTTAATAGTTTGAAGATTGGCTCACAAGTAGCTGTTAGGTGAGAAATGAATCTGGCAATATAGTTTAGGCGCCCCAAGAATCCTCTGACTTCCTTCTCAATACGAGGAGTAGGCATTTCTTGTATCGCTTTAACCTTGGCAGGATCGACCTCAATGCCTTTGTTGCTGACAACAAAACCTAAAAGTTTACCGGACCGTACTCCGAATGTACACTTGTTTGCGTTCAACCTTAGTTTATACTTCTTCAACTTTTCAAACAACTTTTGCAAGTGATCCAAGTTCTCTTCTTCTGTTTTTGATTGGGCTATCATATCGTCTACATAGACCTCTATTTCATGATGTATCATGTCGTGAAATAAGGCTACCATGGCGCACTGATAGGTTGCCCCAACATTCTTTAATCCGAATGGCATCACTTTGTAGCAGAATGTGCCCCACTGTGTGACAAATGTAGTTTTCTCCATGTCCTCAGGTGCCATCTTGATTTGGTTATAACCTGAGAATCCATCCATGAAGGAAAATACTTTGTGCTGGGCCGTATTGTCAACCAGGATATCAATGTGGGGAAGTGGAAAATCATCTTTAGGGCTGGCCCTATTCAAATCTCTATAATCCACGCACATTCGTACTTTGCCGTCCTTTTTAGGCACGGGAACAATGTTGGCAACCCATTGAGGATAGGAAGTGACGGCCAAAAATCCAGCGTTAAATTGTTTCATGACTTCCGCTTTGATCTTCTCCGACATGTCAGGTCTCATGCGGCAGACTTTTTGTTTTACTGGTGGACAGTCTTCTCTTGTGGGCAGACTATGTACCACGATGTCTGTATCAAGTCCCAGCATGTCTTCGTATGACCAGGCAAAGATCTCAACATAATCATGCAACAGCTGAATTAGACGCTCCTTGACACTCGACTCTAGATTTGCACCCACCTTGATTTCTTTTTTATCCTCCTCGGTACCCAAGTTGATTGTATCCACTGGTTCCTCATGAGGCTGAATAGCTCTTTCCTCTTGTTGTAGTAGTCTGGCCAGTTCCCCTGGTGCTTCACAATCTTCCTCACCTTCGTCTTTGGCTTGGTAGATTAGATCCTCAGAGTCACTAAAGGACATATCAGTATCGTTACCCATGGGATCCAGAATGGAGGGGTACCTGCATTTGTGAGTGTGGGTGTGTGTAAGGGTATAGCCATCCTTAAAAAATAAAAACAATGAGCACAAAAAGTTTGTATGTGAAAAATGTCCATGATTCATTGAATGTCATATGAAGATGAAATAAAAACCCTTACAAATGGACCATTGTGCCTCGGGCAAGACACAAGGTTTTAAATGTGCGAATTGTTTGTGAATATTACAAGTCCAACAAAAATGTAAAAGATAAATTACTGAGAGATGAAAGTTATTGGAACAAAGTCTCTGGCTTCCCAGTTGTGAATTCCTCCATTGACAGTAGGAAATATCCAATCTCCCAAGCTGCAATCCTCTTCACCCTCTTCCACTGCATTGATCTTTCGGTTACTAATCTTCAAAGGTGGCCCTCCAGCACGGGCACGGCGCACAGCCTTCTGAGCACTTGAAGTAAACCCTAAGCCAAACTTGTCAGATTTATACGGAATTTCCGAAAGTTGCCCCCAGATGGTGCATCCTCCCTCCTCTACTACTGCCTTGGCGTCCTTTAGAGATGACATCCGGAGCGGAGGTCTTGTGATCTTGGGAATCTGGGACACCGTCTTAGTTACTGCTACCTCTTGAGAGACTTCTTCGAAATGTTGAAAAGGAGTTTCAATGAACTCACCGTCCAATTCTACATACTGGAAGGAATTCAGGTGGCTAATCATATACTCTTCCTCTCCGTGGACAGTGATAATCTTTCCATGGACCGGGTATTTCCGCATCTGGTGTAGTGTGGAGGTGACAGCACCGACATTATGGATCCATGGTCATCCTAGCAGACAGGAGTAAGAGGGGCGAATGTCCATTACATAGAAAGTTGAGTTGAAAGTCTGAGTCCCAACCTTTATGGGGATGTCCACCTCCCTGTGGACCATCCTCTTTGAGCCATCAAATGCTCTCACGACTATGTTACTGGGTTTCAATGCCAGTTCTTCGCAGTCCAATCTGTCGAGAGCTTTCTTTGGTAAAACATTCAAAGATAAGCCAGTGTCCACCAAGACATGGGCCAGAGTTGTTCCTCTACATTCCACGGAGACATGCAATGCCTCATTGTGCTTTCTCCCCCTTTGTTTCAAATCAGCATCAGAGAAGCCTAGGTCGTTATCAGCTATCAAGTTGGCCACACAATCTTGAAATTGGTCAGCAGACGTCTCTTGAGGCACATGGGTTGTCTTTAGGAATTTCACCAGGGCTTTCGCATGTGCTTTGGAACACAACAACAATGCTAGCATGGAGATTTTGGAGGGAGTTTGCCCCAACTGTTCAACTATGTCATAGTCGCTCTTCTTTATTATTCTCAAGATCTCCTCCATTTCCTTCTTGGAAGTTTCGGGGATAATCAGTGGTTTAGCCTTCGTCCGGACAGGCTCTTCTTGAATACTTTTTCCTCGAATTTCAGCAGTAGGAGTGTTGGTAGGGATAACAGTAGGGGTTGTGTCGTCTTTGTCAATAGGAGCACTTGCAGATATGATTATTGGTACGGAGGTAACCTTTGGAATAACCACGGGTCCAAAAACTGCCTTTGGAGGGGCAATTTTTGGAGAGAAGATTCTACTGTTACGGGTAATCTTACTGGTTCTGGCAATATTGCTAATGTCAGAGTATTCTTCTTCGGAGCTCATCTCCTCGGCGGCCAACCCATCTTGTTTGATACCATGGTAGTAGATGTCTCCACCGTAATTCCACGGTACTGTTTTGTCTTATTCATACGGGACCGACTCGGGTATTGTGATTATAAGAGGAGTAGTTTTTGGAGCCGATGTAATCCTAACGGGTCTTTTGGGAACCCTGGAAGGATTGGCGGAGATGGTTATGATTGAAACATCTTCAACAGGAATAGGTGAAACATGAACACTTTCAAACAAAATCTCTTGGTTGTCTATCAAGCGTTGAATGCATGTCTTCAACAAAGGGCAAGCAGCTGGTGAGGATGGCAGTCTTCATTACAACCCGGGAATACACCCGCTTTCAATAAGTTTATCTTAATGATTGGGAGCAGAGTCAAGAGTTCGTCAACTGTAGTAACAAACAAATCTTCTTCGATAGCATTGGTGTTGTGACCATGTCTAGGCATGGGCGCAGAAATGAAGTTTGGCTTCTCGGGTGCATCAAACTCAATCTCTTTTGCATCTATAAGGTCTTGAATTTTGTTTTTCAGGGCCCAACAGTTGTTAGTGTCATGACCCGAACTTTTGGAATGATATGCGCATCTGGCATTTGGGTGATAATGAGGGGACGCTGTGTTGGGGTTCTTTGGAGCTTCCTTTAGAGTTGTCAAATTGGATTTTAGAAGATGTGGTAAAACCTGGGCTAGAGTCATATTGATTCTGGTGAATTTCCGGATTAGCCTTTCCACCCTCGGTTGGTTACTTCTTGGTTGATCAGATGTAGGCTTTGGGATCATAACGGCCCATACCATTGGTCGGTGTTCAACTCTCTCTTGGTTCCTTTATGGATAAACAGCAAATACCTCTTTCTTCCCAGTGAAAGGATTTCTCACATCTGTAGAGGCAGATGAATCCTTCTGAATCTTTCCACTTTTTATGCCAGCTTCCACCCTCTCTCCGGTTAGTATTAACTCAGTAAATCCTGCAGATGAGCTTCCAATCAGATGGTTGAAGAAAGGGCCCGATAGAGTGCCTAAGAACATATCCACCAACTCCCTTTCAGACAGAGGGGGTTGTACTCTCCCATCTAGATCTCTCCATTTATGCGTGTAATCTTTGAAACCCTCATTTCTGTGCGAATTGTTTTAATATTACAGATCCAACAAAATGTAAAGACATATTACCGTGGGATAAAAGTGATCGAGACAAAATCTCTAGCCTCCCAATTGTTGAGCCCTCCACTGACAATCGAGAATATCCAGTCTTCCAAGTCACAGCTATCTTCATCATCTTCAACGGTGTTAACCTCGCAGTTGCTGATCTTCAGGGGTGGTCCTCCGGCACGAGCGCGGTGTACAGCCTTCTGAGCACTTGAAGTGAACCCTAGGCCAAACTTGTCAGACTTATATGGGATATTTGGGAGTTGTCCCCAGATAGTGCACCCACCTTCTTCTACCACTGCTTTGGTATCCTTCAGAGATGACATCTGGAGTGGAGGCCTTGTGATCTTGGGAACAGCCTTGGTTACTGCCACATCTTGCGGGACCTCTTCAAAATGTTGAAATGGAGTTTCAATAAATCCACCATCTAATTCCACATATTTGAAGGAATTGAGATGGCTGATCATGTACTCTCCTTCTCCATGAACGGTGATAATCTTCCCTTGAATCGGATATTTCAGCATTTGGTGTAACATAGAAGTGACAGCACCGGCATGGTGAATCCATGGTCGTCCTAGCAAGTAGGAATATGAGGGACGAATATCCATTACGTAAAAAGTTGAATCAAATTTTTGTATTCCAACTTTTATGGGAATGTCTACCTCCCCATGTACCATCCTTTTCGAGCCGTCAAAAGCCCTTACTACTATGTTACTTGGCTTCAATGTCAACCCCTCACAGTCAAGCCTATCAAGAGCTTTTTTAGGCAATACATTCAGAGATGAGCTAGTGTCCACCAAAACATGAGCCAAGGTTGTGCCCATACATTCAATTGAGACATGCAATGCCTTATTATGCTTCTTTCCTCTCGGTGTTAAATCAGCATCCGAAAAACCTAGACCATTATCTGCAGTCAAGCTGGCTACGCAGTCTTGGAATTGATCGGCAAATGTCTCTTGGGGTACATGGGCAGTTTTCAGGAATTTTACCAAGGCTTTTGCATGTGCCGCGGAACATAGTAGTAATGCCAACATGGAAATTCCAGAGGGGGTTTGCCCCAGTTGTTCAACTACATTGTAGTCGCTTCTTTTTATGATCTTCAAAATTTCCTCCATCTTTTTCCGGGAGGTCTCAGAGACAGCCGATGATTGTGTCTTTGTCTTGATAGACTCAACCAGAACACCTTTTCCTCGAGTTTCGGTTAATTTGGCAGCAGGAGTGTTGGTAGGAATGATAACAGGGGTTGTAACAGCTTTGTCAGTTGGAGTATTGTTGGAGATGATTGTAGGACTGGGAATAGCCTTCGAAGGAGCAGCAACAATAGGAATGATTACGGGTCCAAAAACTGCTTTTGGGGGAGCAATTTCTGGAGAGAAGATCCTACCACTTCGGGTAATCTTACTAGTTCCTGCAATATTACTGATGTCAGAGTTGACTTTCTCGGAGATTGACTCTTCGGCGGCTGGCCATTCCTGCTTGATACCATGGTAGTAAACATCCCCTCCATAATTCCATGGTATGGTTCTATCTGACGAATATGGGACTGGTCTATGCATTGTAATTATTAGAGGAGTTTCTTTTGGAACTAATGTAATTCTAACGGGTCTTTTGGTGGAGACCCTGGAAGAATTGGCGGAAATGGTAATGATAGAAACATCTTCAAAAGGAACAGGTGGAACAGAAGTCTTCTCGAATAAAATTTCTTTGTTATCTATTAGGCACTGAACACCTGCTTTCAACAAAGGACAGCTGGTTGGTGAGGACAAACAGAAATGGAAAACTTCACCACAGCCCGGGAACACACCAGCATTCAACAAGTTCATTTTAATAGTCAGAAGTGGGGTCATAAGTTCATCAACTGAAGTAACAAACATTTCTTCTTCAATGGCATTGGTATTATGGCGATGTCTGGGCATAGGGGCATAAATGACATTTGGATTTTCGAGCGCATCGAATTCAATCTCTTTTGCTTCAATGAGATCTTGTATTTTGTTCTTTAGAGCCCAACAATTATTAGTGTCATGGTCGGGACTTTCAGAGTGATATGCGCAACGGGCATTGGGATGATAGTGAGGAGATGTTGTGTTGGGGTTTTTCGGAGCTTCTTTCAAGGTCACCAAATTGGATCTTAGTAGATGCGGTAATACCTGAGACGGGGTCATGTTAATTATGGTGAACTGTCTAACCGGTCTTTCCATCCTCGGTTGATTGTTTCATTATTGATCAGGCGCAAGTTTAGGGATCATCACAGCCCCCACCATTGGTCGGCGCTCGGCCTTATCTTGATTTCTCTAAGGATAAACGACAACCACTTCTTTCTTTCCGATGAAAGGCTTCCTTACAGCTGCAGAAGAGCATGTATCTTTCTGAATCTTTCCACTCTTTATACCGGCTTCTACCCTCTCCGGTCAATATCAGTTCAGTAAAACCTGCAGATGAACTTCCAATTAAATGATTGAAGAAGGGACCAGACAAGGTGCCCAAGAACATGTCTACCAACTCTCTCTCAGATAGAAGGTGTTGTACCCCAAAATTTGCCCTCCCATATTCTTCAAGAAATTGCCAAGCCAAGTCACAAAATTCCCCAAGGGTTGCACAGTGCAAAGATCTCCTATACAGTCAAAACTAGGGTTTTTGTCCTGATCAAAGAAATGAAGTTTTCTTAGGCCCAATCAAGTCTCATATGCCTACAAATATGGTCAAGCATCCTCATATCAAGTTTCAAGGCATTCAGCTCAAAATTGCACAGTCAAAACCCTAAATTGCACTACAGTCAACTGTAGGGGCAAAATGGTCATTTGGCAGTCAAAAGTTCAAATTTTTGGTCAACATATCATTTTGAAGCCACAAACATCATTTGATCAATGCTTGATCATGATTCTCAAAATTTGGCTCAGAAAATCATCAAGATGCAAAAGTTACTATATTTGGACAGTTGAAAAAGTCAACTGAAATTGACCAGGGCATAACTTTCACATGGATTATCAGAAAAATTCCATCCAAAGCTCATTTTGAAGAGAAAGACATTTCCTACAACTTATCTTCATACTTCAAGTCCAAGAAATGCTCTCACAAAAAGTTATCAATTTCAACATTATAGGTCATTTTCAAAAGTCAACAAAAAGGGACTTTAAGTAAAAGGCCATAACTTGAGATTGGTAAATCAAAATGACATGGGACCAAAGGCATTGGTTAGAGGACTCAAAGACCTTTCCAAAATGTCCAAGAACATGAGAAAAGCTTAAAAATTGAGCAAGTTATGCCTTGTGGAAGTTGGGAAATTTTTGGATATTTTGAAAAGTCAACTTTGATCCAAATGACCTAAAATTGCTAATGGGCCCATTTTTCTTCCATGATTCATCATTCTAAGCATATGCACGACCACTTGGCCCAAAGGGAAGTATTTTCTCATTTTTTTATTTATTTATTTGAATTTTTATTCACATTAATTCATTTAAATCAAATTAAATATAAGAAAAATACTAATCTAAGTTTTCAAATCTTTTTATACATGCTTTGCCATCAAGATTTCGTGCATAGGTCAAATAGGAAAGAATTGGATTGATTTGAGCATAATTGACACAAAATACACTTGAAAAAGATATGAAAAGATCTTAAGAAAATCAAATATGCAAAACCATTATTGCATTGGATTTTATTGAGTTTTGTTGACCTAATTTGTTCACTACATATGCCTGATGAGAAACCTAATGCAAATAGACTCTAAGCTGCGCAGGAAACACATTCACAAACTTGGAATTTTTGTCAAAAAAAGCAAAACTGAAATCAGTGTTAGAGATTGATTCAAGGCACAAAAACTATTTCAATAGCTTCCTCAAGGATTGCTGATCACGTTCCAATCAAAAACCTCCACTCAAACGCCAAGAATCGGTACCTAGGACTCAAACTGTGTCAAGAAATTTTCAGAATTGTGCATCATGATTTGTGCATACTTTGCAATTTTTATTCATTGATTAATGTTTGTTATGAGTTTCTGAAACTAACCATGCAAATTAATTGCATTTTTGTGCTATATACGTGATGTTGCCATTGATGCAGTCTAGGGTTTCTTGAGCTCCCAATTAGGGGTTTCCTAATAACGTAAAATTCGACCACCACAATGCCATGGATGGATTTAGGGAGCTTGGACGAAGAGATTAACGTACTCGCGCTCAATTTATAGGCCTTCAGGGTCTAATCGCTATTATTGCATTAAGCCTGTTTTGAGGGGGTTCAAAACCCCCGTTAAATGTTTATTATTTTTCAGGAAGAATGAAACAATGGAGAAGACGATGCCATGTCAAGCGAGGATAGGCCAATTCAAAATTTCGCGCGTTGGATGCATTAAGGGATTGTTTCCTTTTATATTATTTATTCGTTAATTATATATCAAATGCGTTAACATGGCTTAGTGGTACAGGCGTTGGTTGATGATGCTAGTGACCTGGGTTCGAGTCCCAGGTCTACGTTTATTTCTATAATATTTTGCAAAACATGTTCCTATGCAATTTCAAAGGTGGAGCGTATGATACACCACCATAATCCAGACGTCCACGCGTCCTGGGAGATCAAAGCAAGGGCATGGATTCAAGGAACATACTACGCCCTAGTCAACGCATCACACATGATTCAGAAAGGTCCAACGAGGCCAATGCTATTGGGCCAGATTGTTAGGCCTACACCTCCTACCTGGGGCCTGAACCCCCCCCCCCCTCTGGTTTGCAATTTTTTTCAATTTTCTCTATGTTTTATTTTATTGTCAATTATTTGTTTATTTGTTTTGTTTAATTAATTATTTTTACAAAAAATATAAAAATATCATAAAAAAAAAGGCAACCTTCCCTTTCTATAACCTACCTCCCGAACCGAGAGCAATCTCTATAAGGAATTTTTCTGTGCTTTTGTCCTTTCCATTTGGAGAAAATAAAAGACGGTGGCGACTCTTGCTTCCGCGACATTTCGCGAACCAGCGTTAAACAGTCAGTTCCAGATCCACCGATCACAGAACTGGCGACTCTGCTGGGGACTTAAACTTAAAGTGGGGTGTACCTTAGGATTAAGATCACTGTGTTTTCAATTGTCTTCTTTGCTTGCTTTATTATTGTGGGTTGCTTGGGAGTTCTATAGATCCTAACCCGGATCTGGGGGATACCTTTCTTAGAAGGTAGCAACAAGGCTGTGAGGGAACTGTGCGGGGTATACCGACATGGTTGAAACAGTCTGCTACGTTGATGTGGCACTTTGGTGTGTACCGGTAACCCTTGAGTTCAGTCAATGAGAGTACGGGGCCTCCGCGTGGTGTCATGAAGCATCAACAGACCTTAGGAACCTTAATTGAACTATCTTGGCCTCTTTAGGGTAGTGAGATAACTGACTTTGGTGCAGTCCGAGGTTGGTTGATACTCGATGCTACACTCAATTGAGGGTTGCTTTCCTGGAATATTTCGGTCGCCAGTTCAGTGGCTAAATCGAAACGATGAACAATGAAAGCAATCCAGTGATATTGGGACCCTTAGAACCCGGTTACTTCTAATAGGACAGGTTAAAGCCAACTAAACTTCAAGAGGGTAGTACCCCAAACTTCATGCTGGCCTAAACTCTAAGGGCTCTTTTGTGTGACTTGTGTGCCTTCGTACTTGACTATCTGCATGCTTGTTACCTGACACTTGTTTCTTGCAGGTTTTGGTTTGCAGTCCTTAATCGGGACTCCTAACAGGGTTACTCACATTACCCCATGCATATCATGACATCATACCATTGCATACATCCTAACCCATTTCAAGGATCTCAAGGGCTTGTGATGCAGGTCATGATGAATCAAACGCCCAGCAAGGGGCAAAGGGGATTTATTTTCCTCTAGCCAAGGGTGTCAGGGGCTATGACCCACTGGATATGGTGAGCCTTTGACCCTTGAAGAAGGATTTTCTACAACAGGAAGTTTCTTCAATCAAGTTACCGGTTTTCAACTCTAACAAGTTTCTCTGTTTACCCCGCGAGATCCTTGAAATCATTGCATGCATGTCATACATCTCATTGCATTGCAGGTATCCCTTTGACAGGTTGCTTACCCTTCTTCGCTGTTTATTTCAGCCGATCGACATGAATCCTGAATCATCAGCTGAGCAGTCCATTAAGGCCCTCCAGGCTCAGAACGCCCAGTTCCAAGGGCTGATTGTGAATTTGACCCAGGGGCAACAAGATCTGAAGGCTCTGCTCTTAAAGAAGGACAAGAAGAAGAAGAGGACTGTTTTGTTCAGCCCTAGACGCAGATCTGGGAACACACCGCAGACTGAAACTGAGAGGACTACTCCATCTGTGAGGGAAAGTAGTCACCATGAGAGGGAGGTGCCTAGCCCAGTGGTCTCCGACAACGAGACAGATTTCAACAACGAACAATACCCTCCGGCTGAGGATAAGTACAAACAGTTGGAAGACCGGCTCAGTGCTATGGAGATACAAAAGGTGCCTGGCCTGGACTTCGAGGATCTAGGTCTGTCTTCTGGGGTAGTGATCCCGCACAAGTTTAAGGCACCTGCCTTTGATAAATACGACGGGGCATCCTGTCCTAAATTGCATCTCAGGGCTTACACAAGGAGGATCCAACCCTATACAGCTGACAAAAACTTATGGATCCATTTCTTCCAAGAGAGTCTTTCAGGGACTCAGCTCGAGTGGTTTTATCAATTGAATGGAGCCAACATTCGTACCTGGGAAGACTTAGCCACTGCTTTCTACAAGCATTACCAGTACAATGCCGACCTTGCTCCCACACACACTCAGCTTCAGGGAATGTCTATAGGTGCAGGCGAAGGTTTCAAAGAGTATGCACAGAAATGGAGAGACCTTGCTGGAAGGGTGCAACCTCCCTTAACCGACCGGGAACTCGTTGATATGTTCTTGGGGACCCTATCCGGGCCGTTCTTCAATCACCTCATTGGTAACTCATCTGCTGGATTTACCGACCTCATCCTGACTGGCGAAAGAATTGAAGCTGGTATCAAGAGTGGGAAAATTCAAGAGGCCACACCTTCTGATATTCATAAAAAGCCTTACACGGGAAAGAAGGAATCTAATGCTGCATACAGTCAAAAGAGTCGTCGTGATCAACATGCAGGGGCAGTCATGATCTCTGGTTCTGCACCACGCCGTCAACCACAAAGGGGAAACCAGCAAAGGCCGGACGGGCCTAAAAGGCAATTCACCAACATTAACATGCCATGGTCACAAGCACTGCAACACATGTTGAAGATGAACCTGATTGCAGTGATCAACCCTCCTGCCAATCCTAAGACCTCCTCTCCTAGCTACAATCCAGAAGCAAGGTGTGCTTATCATTCTGATAGCCCGGGGCACGATACTGAGGACTGTTGGGCACTGAAGTACAAAATTCAGAACATGATCGATGCCAAAGAAATCGAGTTCGAGCCTGCCGAGACCCCCAACGTGATCACTGCTCCATTGCCAAAACATGGCTAGGATCGAGAGATTTTTGTTCATTTGAATTCAAGTTGTATTTTTCTTTTCTTGTTCAGATAAACAATTATCATGTTAAACTCTTTTATTTCATGAATGCATTACACATGTCTGTCTTGATTTAATTATGTTTACTATGCTTAAAACTGCTCTCATATTTTTGCAATGGTCAACTCTTAATTGAAAATTCTAAACCTCTTGAGGGAGGATGACGAAAACGATACCACAATCTACAGTATGCTTTTGAACAGACCCCGCTGATGAGGTACAGGCATTGTTTCAATCCCTAAACACTGGAGTTATAAGGATGATAATCCCTCGTCAACCTATCAGAGCCAAAGAAGTAGGAGTTTTTATTTTCGAAAATCAAAACCCTTAATCATAACCTGGGGCAGGGTAGTTCTCTCAGTTGATCCAAGTGCACAATGAATGGCACCAAATGAGTTTTTCAAAAACAAAAGACAGTGATGGTTCCGAACAATCATAAGGACAAGCAGTCATTATCAAAAAAAAAATCATAAATGAAAAGCCCAAAAAGTCAAAACCAATAAAGAAGACTTACCAAACTAGGGCATCCCGCTGACTGTAATTCCAAAAAGGAAACAGTTCAGGCAAAAAAGAAAGGGATAACAAAAATCAAGCAAGAGGTCTCACAACCAAAGCAAAAATGACTGCCTATTAAGTTATCAACATCTGACCCATTATGGGAACATCAAAGCAAAGACTCAAGCAAGGTCTAACGCATGATCAACTGAGTTTAGGTTTGGAGAACATCACGAAGAGCGGGTGGGTACAAATAATTTGAGCCTCTATCCTTTGTTTCTTAAACCGTGAACCAGGCCACGTTACAACCCTTAAAAGTCCTAGCTGAAGCATGGGTTAGTTCGAAAGCATACTGTTACGAAGGTATCCTGACTCCTGAAGGTTTGCTATAAAATCTTGAGTTGACACCGCACGGTATTACAAAAAAAATGCATTTTCAAAATTCAAGACAGACATAGGCTTTTGCATTCTTAAAATAACCTTGTTTGCATATGACTATTTGTTTGAACAGCAGGGAAATTCGCACGATGAACACCTTGTGAACAGAAGTACTTCCAATCAAGGGGCACAGTAGGAGCATTGCCCATTATCTGGGGCATGGCAAAATACTTCCAACAGGGGCAACTCCCTACATTCTGAAAGCACGGACATAGTCGGGAAAATACTACGCAAAATCAAAGACCCGCTAGGTTGACACACCTAGGCAAAAATAAGGGCTTCCCGGCGAACCAAAAGGGTTCGGGCAAAATGAAGGGATGAAAACGGAAAAAATATGTACACCCGACAAGTCGAAAACCTGAAAAGGCGGCTTGGGCAAAAATGGGTATCCCGGTGGACTGAAAACCCGAAAGGGCGGTCCAGGAAAAAGTTAGGGATCAAAGTGTACGACTATGTTCCGGTATCTCATCACTTGTCTACTCGAAGAATTGTCAATCACCCACACAGGTATCCTCTTCCCTCATCTCCGAAGCAGGGGCAATAATGAGTTATCCAGGCGATCCAATTGCTCTGTCAACCAAAGTACAACGGAAAGATCAACATAAGGATGATTACCATCTACCTTTACAAATTCCAGATCGTGGGTTAACATCCGAAACCAAACAGGATAATCATCCACTTAATCAAAATCATGCAACCCTACACCGGTTTCTTCTCAATTTTCAGACAAAGTCCTACACAGACTCATCCTCCACAAGTAACCTTACCCCGGTTCATCCAGAAATCTTACAATGATTTATCACAGATGACCTAACCCCGGTTCATCAAGTTTTTACACAAACTCATCCCGAAGCAACCTTACCCCGGTTCCTCCAGAAATCTTACATGGATTATCCAAGTAACCTAACCCCGGTTCCTCCAGAAGTCTTACATGGACCTATCTCAAGATGACCTAACCCCGGTTCATCAAGAAGTTTTTACACAAACTTATCCAAGTAACCTAACCCCGGTTCCTCCAGAAGTCTCACATGGACCTATCTCAAGATGACCTAACCCCGGTTCATCAAGAAGTTTTTACACAAACTTATCCAAGTAACCTAACCCCGGTTCCTCCAGAAGTCTTACATGGACCTATCTCAGAATGACCTAACCCCGGTTCATCAAGAAGTTTTTACACAAACTCATCCTGCAGTAACCTAACCCCGGTTCCCCCCCAGAAGTCTTACATGGATTTAGCTCAAGATAACCTCACCCCGGTTCATCAAGAAGTTTTACATGAACTTACCTCGCCAAGTAACCCTACCCAGGTTCCTTCTCCATTTCAGATGCAGTTTTACACGAACTCATCATCAAAGTAACCCTACCCAGGTTCCTTCTCTATTTCAGATACAGTTTTACACGAACTCATCATCAAAGTAACCCTACCCAGGTTCCTTCTCTATTTCAGATAAGGTTTTACACGAGCTCGTCAACAGACAACCCTACCCAGGTTCCTTCTCTATTTCAGATACAGTTTTACACGAACTCATCATCAAAGTAACCCTACCCAGGTTCCTTCTCTATTTCAGATACGGTTTTACACAAACTCATCAGCAGGCAACCCTGCATATGTGCCTTCTTTCAACTTACAAAATTATAGTCCAAAACTTCCCCAGGATAGTTGGAAATTCATATCCCCAAGCAGTAAGCTCATCCCTAGTAAATTCTGGAAGCTTATCCCCTCGCAGAACGCGAACGCGTCGTCCGGCTTGATTTAAAGAGTTATTTCCTTAACAGGATATAACTGGGTTATCCTCAGCCAAAAGCCACGGAAAGAGCGTCCTCGACGAAGTCTTCTTACCCCAGCGAAGTCCATCAACACTTCCAACAACAAGGGTATCCTCAGTAGGTTATTATCAACACTCAGCAAGGCCTCTCTCTCCCCACAGAGTATCACTCCCCAGCATGGTCACTAGAGAATTTTTTCTTCCCCGCAGAATCTTCCATTTGCCAAATTTATTCCCCAACGGAGTCGTCTTCTCCTACCGGTATTCTTGCAATTATCATCCCCAGCGGAAGCAAAATCTATTCTTCAGCATCAGCCCAGGATATGACTTCCCGGCACCCGTCAAGGACTTACTTTCCTAGACATTCATAAAACATCACATACATCATTATAGCATGCATAAACGCATTACATCATACAAATCTCATTTATGTTGAGAATATCATTGCTTGATCCATATCATGCATTGCATATGACTGACCTTTACCTTTCAGGAAAGACGCAGTTGAAATTCTCAAACATATTTCAAGACCTTCTCTAGTCAGCTAAATCGACTCCCAACAGATTTTTCCGATGTAGACTCAGTAGAAATTATCTCAGATGGTTCCCTCTCCAACGGTGAGTGAGGCGATCAGTCCTTTTCAAGTGGTTCCCTCTCCGACGGAGTGTGAGGTGATAGTCTCTTATGGTTCCCTCTCCGACGGTGAGTGAGGCGATCATTCCTTTTCAAGTGGTTCCCTCTCCGACGGTGAGTGAGGTGGTAAGTCCTTTTTCAGATGTTTCCCTCTCCGACGGTGAGTGTGAGGTGATAGTCTCCTATGGTTCCCTCTCCGACGGCGAGTGAGGTGGTAAGTCCTTTTTCAGATGTTTCCCTCTCCGACGGTGAGTGTGAGGTGATAGTCTCTTATGGTTCCCTCTCCGACGGTGAGTGAGGTGACAATTCCTTTTCCTATGATTCCCCTCTCCGACGGCGAGTGAGGTGATTCCCTTCTCAGATTATAAGTGCATATGGTTCTCTTCCCGATACTGCAAAGATGGTATTTCCCACCGAGATTTTTCTCAACGAGCGTTGTTGAGGTTAAAGTCGCCCAAGGTTCTCTTACCATTCATGTTAAGGCAGTAACCATACCTGGTTCATTCATCATCTTTTGAAGCTCCAGACCCGGCTCCTGTGACCAGTCAGGACACATTTATACAAAGCATCTGAAAACCAGCTCCTGCAACGTGTCAGGTACTCATTTGTTCTTTTGCAGGAATGCAGGTTCTCGCTAAGGGATCTCCTACGCAATCAACATCCAGATGGCATCTATAAGCCCATCATCCTATCCAGCAACCTCTAAATGGCATCTATAAGCCCATTCCCATCACACTGCTAACATGTGAGCGCAAATTTCTGGGCACTCTAGTGTTCAATCATCTTCCACCCTCGGATTACGAAAGGCACGTCAGCCAATCTACATCCTCAGGTCTAAGAAGATTGAACAGGGGCAACTGTTGTACCCCAAAATTTACCCTCCCATATTCTTCAAGAAATTGCCAAGCCAAGTCACAAAATTCCCCAAGGGTTGCACAGTGCAAAGATCTCCTATACAGTCAAAACTAGGGTTTTTGTCCTGATCAAAGAAATGAAGTTTTCTTAGGCCCAATCAAGTCTCATATGCCTACAAATATGGTCAAGCATCCTCATATCAAGTTTCAAGGCATTCAGCTCAAAATTGCACAGTCAAAACCCTAAATTGCACTACAGTCAACTGTAGGGGCAAAATGGTCATTTGGCAGTCAAAAGTTCAAATTTTTGGTCAACATATCATTTTGAAGCCACAAACATCATTTGATCAATGCTTGATCATGATTCTCAAAATTTGGCTCAGAAAATCATCAAGATGCAAAAGTTACTATATTTGGACAGTTGAAAAAGTCAACTGAAATTGACCAGGGCATAACTTTCACATGGATTATCAGAAAAATTACATCCAAAGCTCATTTTGAAGAGAAAGACATTTCCTACAACTTATCTTCATACTTCAAGTCCAAGAAATGCTCTCACAAAAAGTTATCAATTTCAACATTATAGGTCATTTTCAAAAGTCAACAAAAAGGGACTTTAAGTCAAAGGCCATAACTTGAGATTGGTAAATCAAAATGACATGGGACCAAAGGCATTGGTTAGAGGACTCAAAGACCTTTCCAAAATGTCCAAGAACATGAGAAAAGCTTAAAAATTGAGCAAGTTATGCCTTGTGGAAGTTGGGAAATTTTTGGATATTTTGAAAAGTCAACTTTGATCCAAATGACCTAAAATTGCTAATGGGCCCATTTTTCTTCCATGATTCATCATTCTAAGCATATGCACGACCACTTGGCCCAAAGGGAAGTATTTTCTCATTTTTTTATTTATTTATTTGAATTTTTATTCACATTAATTCATTTAAATCAAATTAAATATAAGAAAAATACTAATCTAAGTTTTCAAATCTTTTTATACATGCTTTGCCATCAAGATTTCGTGCATAGGTCAAATAGGAAAGAATTGGATTGATTTGAGCATAATTGACACAAAATACACTTGAAAAAGATATGAAAAGATCTTAAGAAAATCAAATATGCAAAACCATTATTGCATTGGATTTTATTGAGTTTTGTTGACCTAATTTGTTCACTACATATGCCTGATGAGAAACCTAATGCAAATAGACTCTAAGCTGCGCAGGAAACACATTCACAAACTTGGAATTTTTGTCAAAAAAAGCAAAACTGAAATCAGTGTTAGAGATTGATTCAAGGCACAAAAACTATTTCAATAGCTTCCTCAAGGATTGCTGATCACGTTCCAATCAAAAACCTCCACTCAAACGCCAAGAATCGGTACCTAGGACTCAAACTGTGTCAAGAAATTTTCAGAATCGTGCATCATGATTTGTGCATACTTTGCAATTTTTATTCATTGATTAATGTTTGTTATGAGTTTCTGAAACTAACCATGCAAATTAATTGCGTTTTTGTGCTATATACGTGATGTTGCCATTGATGCAGTCTAGGGTTTCTTGAGCTCCCAATTAGGGGTTTCCTAATAACGTAAAATTCGACCACCACAATGCCATGGATGGATTTAGGGAGCTTGGACGAAGAGATTAACGTACTCGCGCTCAATTTATAGGCCTTCAGGGTCTAATCGCTATTATTGCATTAAGCCTGTTTTGAGGGGGTTCAAAACCCCCGTTAAATGTTTATTATTTTTCAGGAAGAATGAAACAATGGAGAAGACGATGCCATGTCAAGCGAGGATAGGCCAATTCAAAATTTCGCGCGTTGGATGCATTAAGGGATTGTTTCCTTTTATATTATTTATTCGTTAATTATATATCAAATGCGTTAACATGGCTTAGTGGTACAGGCGTTGGTTGATGATGCTAGTGACCTGGGTTCGAGTCCCAGGTCTACGTTTATTTCTATAATATTTTGCAAAACATGTTCCTATGCAATTTCAAAGGTGGAGCGTATGATACACCACCATAATCCAGACGTTCACGCGTCTTGGGAGATCAAAGCAAGGGCATGGATTCAAGGAACATACTACGCCCTAGTCAACGCATCACACATGATTCAGAAAGGTCCAACGAGGCCAATGATATTGGGCCAGATTGCTAGGCCTACACCTCCTACCTGGGGCCTGAACCCCCCCCCCCTGGTTTGCAATTTTTTTCAATTTTCTCTATGTTTTATTTTATTGTCAATTATTTGTTTATTTGTTTTGTTTAATTAATTATTTTTACAAAAAATATAAAAATATCATAAAAAAAAAGGCAAAAAAATATAATAAACATTTTATTTTAGTATTTTTATAAATAAACTTGTATGTAAATAAATTTAGTTTTAATTTAGTTTGCAATTTTAATTCTTTTCATGACAAAAATATAAAGATATAGAATTAGGTTTAATAAATAATTTTATTCCTTTTAATTTTTTTTTTTTACCATAATATTATTTATTTATTTTCATAATTAAAATTGTACATAAATAATTTAGGTTTAATTTAGGTTAAATATTAATACTTTCATAATAAATTTAAAAGCCATTAGAATTAGGGTTTGCGTCGTACTTTAATTAATTCTTTTTCTAGTAAATCTTAAAAAACATAAAAATACCAAAAACATTTTCTTTTAATTTTAATTTTAATTCCTTATTTTAATTTTGCAAAAGGGTCCAACGCCCATGTTCTTAATTTTATTTAATTTCGCATATTTATTTTATGTCATTTAAATAATCATGTATCTCTCCCAAAGCTTTGTAACATTTACTTTTCGCACTTTTATTTCCTTTGCTTTATTTATTTTCTGTCAAATCGGGTCCGGTTTAATTTTGGCGATGTGGACCCGCGTCATTTGTAATAGCTTAGATTTACTTTTCCCGCAAATATTAACTGTTAACAAAGCATGCAAGAATGAATGGCCTTAAATAAAATCAAGTGTAGAACACCAATAAACATGACAAAACAAATATCTGAAAACGACACACGAATCGCACACACCACCCCTAGGGTACGCCTCACTGTTGCCTTGCCTCGAAAGGTGATCGTCGAGTAGAGGATGTCTTAGTAAGTCCTCATGATCCGGGAACCTGGCATGAGGGTAGCTTCTAAGGTGTCTTCCCATTGCTTTGGTGATCACCATGTCCCTACAAACTCGAATTGACTCGAACACCTCCAACGGTGGTGCTACCTACCTCTCAATGGTGGGATGGCACTACTTTAAAGGACATCTACACAGACGAATTCCTTAGGGTAGGTAGGTTCTCGTAGATACTTGCTCTAAATTTCAAAACAAATTCAAACATACTTTTCACACCGACACCTTTTCAAAAAGCTTTCGAAAGCATTTTTCAAACACTCTTGAGGACTGATACAAGAGTCGAACTGAAATTTTCAAAGAAACTTTTTTAAAACCCACAGTTGAAAAGCAAATAAACCATTTTTGAAAACACAAGTGAGCAAGTATCTAAGAGCCCATGGATAACCATGGATAGAAAGGGTGCTAACACCTTCCCTTTCTATAACCTACCTCCCGAACCGAGAGCAATCTCTATAAGGAATTTTTCTGTGCTTTTGTCCTTTCCATTTGGAGAAAATAAAAGACGGTGGCGACTCTTGCTTCCGTGACATTTCGCGAACCAGCGTTAAACAGTCAGTTCCAGATCCACCGATCACAGAAGGGGTTGAACTCTTTCGGCTAAATCTCTCCATTTTTGTGCATAGTCCTTGAAACCTTCATCGAAAACCACGACCATACTCTAGAGTTGAGTACGGGTAGGTGCAAGGTCAGCATTGTATTGGTATTGTTTGTAGAAGGCTGCAGCAAGATCTTTCCAATTATGAACGTTGGCTCTTTCTAGTTGGTAAAACCAGTCAAGTTGAGTTCCAGACAGACTGTCTTGGAAGAAGTGTACCCATAAGTCTTTGTCAGTGGTATGGGGCTGGATTTTCCTTACATAGGATCGGAGATGCATTTTTGGACATGAGACTCCGTCATACTTGGCGAACACAGGTGCTTTGAATTTGTGAGGAATGACAATCCCCGACACTAACCCTAATTCCTCAAAGTCCAAGCCATGCACTTTTTGGATTTACATCGCACTCAAACGCTCTTCGATATGTTTATACTTGTCATCAGCTGGAGGGTATTGTTCTTCAGAATAGTCTTCTTCTTCCTCTTCCTCTTCTGATTCTGACGGGACAATTGTTTCCTTGTCTTTCCCATCTTGATTGTCTCTCTCACCGGATGTCATTGCAAAATCTAAGGTCCTTCTTGTCTGCCCATGAAATCTTCTTCCCATGATTAAGACTCTAGTTACCTTCTTTGTTTTCTTTTTCTTCTCTTTAGCTAGCAAAGTCTTCAACTCTTCTTGTCCTTTGGCTAGGGTCAAGAGTAACTGTTGAAACTGTGTATTCTGAGCTTGGAGGTCCTTTACTTTTTGCTCGAGATCCATCTTACTGAAATAAACAGTAGAGAGATGAGGAGACTTGTTGCAAGAAACCTGCTTATGTTATGATGAATGGTATATGCATATGTAATGATTTCAAGGATTTCAAAGATTCAAACTTGTTTTAGACAAAAAGGAAACACACGTTATATTAATAAGTTAAAGCTTGAGTACATTAACGCCTCTTGGGATTATAAGGAAATACAAAAACTCTAAGATAAGAAGGTAGTGCGCATCCTCTTTGGTGCAATGTGAGCATTGAGAGTCTGCTCCTCATGAAGTAGCCTAGTGAGTTCCAAAACCTTCTTCTCACTTGCGTAAAATTGGGCTTCGAAAGTATCTCGCTCTCCCTTGAGTTATATCCAATCTCTTTGTAGGTCTTCAAGAGAGGTGGGCATATCAGGATGTAGGATAGTGTATGAAACATCTTCCATGACAGGCTCAATGATTATCGGGAGAATGGAGGGGTAAGGCATTATAAGACTCTGAGCACGAGTTCGTACCCATTTGAGGTAAGGCTCAAGAGGTATGGAATTCTTGTGCCCCAAAGTCTTGTTATCCATCTTATTTAACATCCTCCAAGCTCTGATAAATCTCTGGCGAAGACCTTGATCATCATTGTCGTAGTCAAATACCAAACCTTGAATCATCATCTCATACGGGTCATCCCTTCGGGCGTAACCAAACTGTCTTAAGGCTAAGCATGGGTTGTAGGTGATACCTCCCCTAATGCCAAGTATAGGGACATTAGGGAATTCTCCACAATGGTCGACAATGATAACATTCTCTTTGGATCGGGAGCACCAATGAATATCTGAATGTTTGAGCGTCATCAACCTTTGTGACCACCTTGAACCTTGCTTATTTTTTAATACAGATTGGGAAAGATGCGAAATAAACCATCTTGCCAAGAGAGGAGTGCAACACATAAGGACACCTCTTTTCCTTATTCTGCGAGTGTGAAAAGAGTGTAGGATATCTCCTAGAAATGTAGGTACTGGGTTGCGGGATATGAAGATTTTGACGGCGTTGACATCTATGAGTTGGTCAGGATTTGGAAACAAAACCATCCCGTAGATGAGGAGAGCCACAATTTCCTCAAAGGCTTGCAAGTCCAAGGAATTCCAACAATTTTGGTCTTTCTCAAACATGAACTTTGCTAAGAAACCTTTGACACCACTCCTTGTTTCCCAATGAGTTGTGATATCAGATGAGTGCAAGTGTAGAGCTTGAGCAATCTCTTCTGGCTTTGGGTCTCTTTTCATACCGTTGAAAGGTAGTTGATTGAGAATGGGAATCCTCAAGAGTTGGGAGAATTCTTCCAAAGTTGGCACAAGTTGATAATCGGTAAATGTGAAGCAATGGTGTAAAGGATCAAAGAACTGAAAAAGCACCTTCATCATATCCTCATATGTGTTGGAGGTGACCAAGTTGAGTAAGCGACCATGTCTCTCGGTGAATGGAGAGTTTTCAGGAATCCTTGAAGCTAGCTCCTTAAGTTGTGGAGGGATGCTTATAAGATTGACTTGAATAGTTTTCCTGCGAAGTGAATCCATATCCTACAAAACAAGAACAAAGATGAATCCCAAAATCCTTGAAATGGTTAGTGGATGTATATGATGTTCATGATGTTCATGATGTTATGTACAAGTATGCATATACAAACAAAACAAACAAGTTCATAGGTTTAGGCTTGTATGGAGTCTCATAGGTAAGTACCCTCTTGAAGTTTAGTTGGCTTTAACCTGTCCTAGTAATAGTAATCGGGTTCTAAGGAGCTCAATATCACTGGTTTGTTTCCTTGGTCATTGTTTCAGCACAAGCCTCTTTAATGGCGACCGAAATATCCCAAGAAACCAAACCTCAATGAGTGTAGTATCGAGTATCTACCAACTTCGGACTGCACTAAAGTCGGTCATCTCACTACATCCTAAAGGCCAAGTTAGTCAAGTAAAGGTTCTAAAAGTTCATTAGTGCTTCATGACATCACTCAGCGGCCCTGTATTCTCTTTGATTAACTCAAAGGATACCGGTACCCACAAATATATCGCACTAACGTAACTATTGCTTATACCATGTCGGTATACCCCGCACAGTTTCCATAATGTATTGCTACTTACCTATAATGTATCCCAAATCTGGGTAGAGGATTCAAACCCAAACAAAGAACCATAATATAAAGCATACAAGTCAAACAATGTAAGCAAGCAAATGTGATCTAACCCTAAGGTAACCCCACTTTTTAAATATCCCTAGCAGAGTCGCCAGTTCTGTGATACGGTGGGAGAACTGACTTGGGTGTTTTGCATTTGATCGTAAATGTTGCGGTTAGCAAGAGTCGCCACCGACTTTTCTTTTATCCAAAAGGAAAGGTGAAAAAGCACAGGAAAGACCTTTGAGATTATTTCTTGAGTTCGGGGGTAGATTATGAAAAGGGAAGGTATTATCACCCTTTTCATCCATGGTTATCCATGAGCTCTTAGTTACTTGCTAGATCACTTGTTTTTGTTTGAAATTGTGCTTTGTGTGTTTTTTTGAAAGTATTTTGTAAAGAGGCCATTGTTTAGGAAATCTTTGTAATGATTCTCGTTCGTAAGAATGTATACAAAGATGTTGATCTTTTGAAAATGTTTTCAAGTTTTGTAAGATGTTTTGAAATGTGTAGGTGTTTGTTTTGAAAATAGCAAGGATGTTTTGTTTGAAATTGAGCAAATAATTAGGAGCAATCTACCTACTCAAATGTCTTTCTTGTTCATTTTCTTTTCCTTTGACATTGTTGTCTTACCATTGATTTGGTAAGCAATCCTATATTTGGATGTAAACGGAACAGGCGTAGGTCATCGTATAACCATGCTTAGCAATGTTGCAAGGTATCTTAGCATTTTCTTTAGGGGCTAAGATCATTTTGAAAGGCAACTTAGATAGCGTCATCGAGGGACTATGATCTTGTATTTGTTTGTTTTTGCTAAGATACCTTACATGCGTAATATGACCATTTTGTATAAGGCAGCCAAATGGAGTTTACCCTAGGGGTGCTTGTCTGCAAGTTCATTGTTTTCATGCTTGATTTTGTCTTGAATTAGGGTTTTCTATTTGATTGATTTTATTCTTTCCATACAAATCCTAATTACTAGCATTTGTATATAAAGCGATAAATTGCGGGAATTAAAATTACTACACTATTACATCATTTAGGGGAGGGGGTATACAATTTGTAAATGGGGATTTCAAGAAATTAAAACCCTAATTAGTCTATTACAACCAAATTGAATTTGTACAAATAATTGAATACATATATAAATACAAGAATATAAAGAAAGATAGATGATTTTTGTTTGGTCTTCATAAAAAGAGTTTAACCTAAACCTAATTAAAAAATGATTAGTTAACATTAAAATAAAATTGACTTAAACTAATTGAGAAAAGAAATTAAATTAAAAAAAAGGGTTTTTTAAGGGTTTTTATGAAGAAAAAGGGTTTTAAGTTAAATAATAATAAAAAGTAAAAATTAAATAATTAAAAGAAAACTAAATTCTAAATTAATTTTAATTAATAAAAATAAAATAATTATTAAGCTTAAGTCTAAATATTTAATTATTTAAAAGAGAAATTAATTTGTTAAAAGAAAATGTTTTTTTAATATTTTTTTTGTTTTATAAGAAAATAAAATGAATAAGAGTACATAAAATATTTGTTTGGATTTTTTCATGTTTAATGAGAATAATAATAATAATAATAATAATAATAATAATAATAATAATAATAATAATAATAATAATAATAATAATAATAATAAATAAAAATATTAAAGAAGAAATTAAAAAAAAATAGTAAAAGAAATTGGGCCAGGGGTGCACAAGTAAATCAGGGGGTTAGTAAAAGAAAAACATCATCAGGCCCAAGCTGGAAGCCCAGGCGTTGCTTGTTTGGAAACAAAAAAGTGAAAAAATTGTGAGAAATGAAAAAAGGTAGCGCGCTGGGTGTTGAACCCACGCCCTCTGGGTTACCAGCGTGCTGCCTTACCACTAGGGTGGTGTGATCGGTGGGAATGAGAACTAACTGTTTTGGAATGCTGGTTCGCGTTTGCGTTTCGCAAAATGTCGCGGTAAGCAAGAGTCGCCACCGTCTTTTATTTTATCCAACAAGGAAAAGACAAAAGCACAGAAAAATTCTTTTTCGAGATGTTTCTCGGGTTCGGGAGGTAGATTATAGAAAGGGAAAGTGTTAGCACCCTTTCTATCCGTGGTTATCCATGGGCTCTTAGGTACTTGCTCACTATGTTTTCAAAAGTTTGCTTTTTTTCTTTGTGTTTGTGGGTTTGAAAAAGTTTCTGTTTGAAAACTTCAATTTAACTCTTGTTTCTGTCCTCAAGAGTGTATGAAGTGTTTTTGAAAGCTCGGTTTGAAAAGTGTAAGTGTGAAAATTTTGTTTTGTTTTGAAAGAGCAAGTATCTAAGAACCTCTACCTACTCAAAAGGAATTAAACTGTGTAAATGTCCTTTAGACAGTACTATCCCACTATTGAGAAGTAGGAGCACCGTCGTTGAAGTTTTCGGGTCAATTCGATTTTAGGGACGTGTGGTCACTAAAGCAACGTTAGGACGCCTTAACGGTAACCCTAATGTCTTAGATCATTTTTATCCGAGGCAACTTATGATCTTTGGACAAAAGGACGACCTCTAAAACATCCTATACTCAATGACCACGTCGAGGCAACCAAGTGATACGTACCCTAGGAGTGGCATGTGCAAGTGTGTCCATTTTCAGTTTATGTTATCTTTGCATGTCATGGTGAGCTATTATTGATTTTAAGTTAAGAATTAATCTTGTCATGCATAGCCTAGTTAGCATACATCTAGCAGTTAATGGTTGCGGAAAATAAATGGCGGAAAATAAAGCTAAGCTATTACAAGGCGTCAGGTATTTACATCGCCAAAAACAAACCCTTGAAAGTAAATGCGGAAAGTAAATAAAAGCGGTAAATAAAAAATCCTAAGTTAAAACTATTACATCCTCGGAGCAATTACAATATATGGATCAAAATAATACGCGCGAGAAAAGTTGAATCAGATTGTCCTTTAGGGTTTTGACCCTTTTTGAAGAAAGCATGTTTTTGGTCTTTTTTGAATTAAGAATCAAGTCTAAATTAATAATGGATTTAAAGAAAAGGTGTTTTTGAGCTTTATTTTAATTAAGGCAATAAAATTGGAGTGATTAAAAAAGTTAATAGAATCCTAATTCTAACTCAATTTTAATTTAATGCAAAATTGTTAAAATTAAACCTAATTAAAACTAAATTAATTGGTCACAATTTATTTACAAAAATAAGTAATAAAATTAAAATAAAAGTATTTTTGTTGTTTCTGATTTTTTATGAAAAAGAGTTAATTAATTAATTATGGTGATAAAATAAAAAACAGTGAAAAGGAAAAAAATAAGGAAAACAAACTCAGGGGTGCTGGGTTCGAAAAGGGAGTATGAATTGCAGTTTCTAAGCCCAAACGTCCAGCCTGTTTGGACTTTCAGATTGCCTGGGCATTCGTTGGCCAAGGTTCATGGTGAACCTCATCCTGGACCACAAGAGTTGGATCTGGGACCACCTGGCGCGTGCGATCTGGAGGTATATGATGCTCCCTGCCTGGAGCGATGCATCTGAGCACCTGTAGAAAAATGTAACAAAGTTTTAGGGGGACCTGGGATTCGAACCCAGGTCCAAAGGGGTTTTGCCATAGCGTGCTTGCCAACTCGTCCAATCTGCTTCATTCGTTAGTTAAATAGAACATAAATATTATATCAAACAATAATTATGCCTGGCCTAAAAAAAAAGACGCGCAATTGGTTCAAACGAACCAATCACGCCCAGCCACGTTATCATCTTCCTCACAATAGCCTGGTTCGTTTACCTGCAGATTTTGTTCTGCAGGAAGTTTCGTGGGGTCGTTCGAACGTCTCTCCTAGGCCATGAAAATAAAATCTAAGAGTACCAACGTACTCGTCTCTTCCTCCTGGTCATCCCTGTAACCATGGTTTGCGTTGATTTTTCCTGTGACACAAACGCCTAAAAAATCAGAACCGGAACCCTAGGTTCTATATATGGGGTTAGAAGCCATGAAAATTAAATTGAATAATGCCAAAACATTCTAAATCAAGTAACAATCACAAATATGTCAATATTTTAAAGAAAAGATGCAAGCATGGATGTTTTCGATTTCATGTTCAGAGGCGTTTTCTAGAATACTTACAGTGTGATTTAGATGATGAAAAGCTTGGTTTTTGATTGGCCTCGCTTCAGGAGGTTGATGTAAAGAGAGTTGCGTCTTTCTTTGGGTCGGAATCTGCCTCCAAACCAAAACCTGATCACCACTTTTCAAGCTTTTCTTTTCAAGGTTGGGGCGCCGTTTCTGCAGAGTTTGTGTAGGTGTTTTTCACGTGTCTTTCTGCAAGGGTTTTCTCCTGTGTTTTGTTTATGAGCAGCAGGTTTATATAGGCAAAGAAATTAGGTTAACAAATGTGTATCAAATCTTGGTCCATTATGGTGGAGAGATTTGATTTGATTTTCATGAAAACTTGCCAAATTTGATTCAATCATGCGTTTCTGCCAGCTTGCTCTGAGTTGTTTGGGCCTCCAACTTGATGGAAATCAAAAACTGACTTACCCCTTCGATTTTGCCTTCTTTGCCAGTTTCGATTGCTTCAAAGTCCCCATTCGAATCTATTCCTTATTAGACAACCTCGACCGGCCCTTGGCCTTGTGATGAGTCTAAGTTCTGATATGAAGTGTTCAGAACTTCCTTTATCAGATCATCTTAGGTTGGGAGAAACTCTGCACTGAAATTCCATTCGAAAATCATTTCGTTCTAATGTTCTTATTCAGGGAAATTCTGCACTGAAATGCCATTCGAAGGGAATTTGTCCATATACCATTCGAAGGGTACTAATTGAAACTTCAATCAAAAGACATTGTTAACATGCCAATCGAAAGGTCTTGTTCATGCTAATCGAAGGGTCTTGTGTTGCCTCCTTCGAATGGACTTCTTATGTACCTTTCGAATGGGCCTTCTGAGTGCTTCTTCGAATGAGTCATTTACATGTTCTTCGAATGAGCTTCTTGCCTGGTGAGTCGAAGGTAAGCCTGAAGTATCTAGTGCATAGTTGAAGCATTGTGATACTGCCTTGATCGAAGAAGGGTCCAACGCTCAATCGAAGACCTGCAGACCAAAGCTTGATCGAAGAGTTCCAAATGTTCAATCGAAGACTGGTGAACCAAACCTGATCGAAAGGTTCCAAACGCTTTAATCGAAGCCTGGTGAACCAAACCTGATCGAAAGGTTCCGAACGCTTAATCGAAGCCTTTTCCCAGATGCCGATCGAAAGACACTTTGTATATCTTCAAAACTTTATTTTTGTTAGGCAAGTGTTTGTGACTAACTATGTAAGGGAAGACCTTTGGAAACATGAGAGGGCAAATTTTGGGGTACAACAGGTGGCTATACATTTGTTTATATAAATGAAACAATAAATATGTAAGGCAAAACGTGTTCTGAAGACTTCATCTTCAACCTCCAACCAAAGGACCTGTATCCTCTTCATCTCTCAACAAAAATGAAAAGTTCAAACACGAAAGTTGTGGCATTTTTTTCCATGAATCCAAACATATAAACAACTTAAGCTAACAATCAAAGATGAATGAGAATTTTTCTAGCCCTAATTCAAAACCTAAAAATTGCAGAAAACTTCAACCCTAAAATTCTCTAAGCTCAGGCCATATAAATGTAAACTATGGATATGTACAACTTCGTGGCAATGGTATCTACATTTTATCTTCACAAATCAAACTTAAATGATGCCTGTATGAAGAGATAGAAGTTTGAAAACTTACCTCTTGCAGCTGGAATCGCGAATGGAGTTTGAGCAACTTTGGAGATGGCCTGATGATCTATTTAGCTTGCCTGGACCTCCTTGAGTGTATTCCAACTCTTACTTTGCTTTGAAAGTCCCTGAATCTCCCTACTCAAGTCAACCTACAAGCTTGATATTTGAAAATGGTGGATAGTGATGTAGGGGTTACAGTCTTGAAATAGGGGCCTGGATCACTTATGTATGATGCATGTAAGGTGTTTGAATGATTAAGAATCAAAACACACGAGTGGAAATGGAGATGGAGAGTTTTGGCTCAAAATTGTCAAGTTGAGCAGTCTTGTGCAACAAAGGTGTTTGGGACAGTTTTTGGATGCCTGAAATCGTGCCTTAGCTTGCAATAAACTTGTTAATATGTATGGAGAAGATTAGAGTACAAAATCATTCCAGGTTTCTAAGTTATAGGGTTATGGCTCTATAACTTGCTTTTGAAGAAAAGTGAAATGACAAATCTCAAATGTTGTATAAGCATGTCCTGAGCTTCTTCAGGCCTTAGACACCTTGCTTTTGAATTATAGGGGTTGTGTGTGCAGAAAGAACAAGTTAGAAGCTCAAGACAAGTTGACTTTGTGATTAAAGAAACTTTTCAAGAATGGAACGGTAACTTTCTTCTAAAAATGGCAAATTGTCTTGGACAATGCTTGGAACACTTGGATAATAGCTCAAAAGCAAGCGTAATCTTCTTATTATGGAGAGATCTTGAGGTTTATAAGCCTGTAAAACAAGATTGTGCATCATAGGTTTGAAATTGGATTTTTGTTCATCACAAAAATGCCTTGTAATTCAAGTGACAAAACACCAACTTCAACTCTTCGATTCTCCATACTCAAAAATGATCTCAAGGAGTTCTTTGATATTTTGGAAAGCTTGAAATGTGCTTTAAAATCCATCTTTGAATTTCTTTTGAATATTCCCGTTGGAACTATGTGAAAAATTTCCATGAAGTTAGGTAAAAAAATCTGCCTAACTAGGGCAAAATTTCACTAAGTCTTTTTTAGTTCATGAGCATGTATTCATAAAATTATAACTTGAGATTTAAGCACTTTTGGAAGAAATTGTGTGAAGAAAAGTTGTAGTTTTCATGGAGATCTACAACTTTCATGTTTGAAGTTTCCTTTGAATCATCTTGTATCATAATGAAAAAATTACTCAAAGTTATGAAAAAATAAGAAATTTTCAACACTTAGAAAAATTTCTAAGTTTAGAAATTTTGACTTTTCAAAATGAAATCTTGATTTCTTGATTTCTTGATGAATAAGTTTCCTATTTTGACATTTTTTGATGAATTATGATTTTTGGCACTTGAATTTGACCAAAAAGTCAAAGTTTGACTTTTCAGTATACAATTGACTTTGATGAGTTGACTGCAAAATTCATTTGTCAGTCCAATGGATTTGCAATGTTTTGAATCATGTCATTAGGTCAAAATGATGCAATTAGACTCATGAGATCATGCCTTAAACCAATTGACCATTTGCTAGGTCAAAAATCAGAAATTGCCCTTTTCCAGTCAAAACCCTAATTTTGACCATTTTGCCCTTTTAGAGATTTGATCAAATTTCTTGAGGAATTATGGTCCAAACTTGATCAAATGGTAAATATGGGTTTAAAATGTTGATGTGGATAAAATATTATGAAGTTTGACTGTAAATTGGCCATGGTTGACTTTTCCCCCAATACAACTGATTTTTAGGTCAACTGCTCAATTGACTGAGCAAAAATGTGAATCAAGGCTTGAAACTTGACATGAGTAATCTCGGGGGTCCATAATGGTTCATGAAAGTCATATGAAGCATTGGAAGTTCAAAAATACTTGTGCAAACTCAAACCCTAATTTTGGTCATCAGTGCATAAGGAGGTGTCTTGAGCTGATCAAACCCTAGTGCAGTCTTGAGCCCAATGAGATCTTGTGAGCAAATTCTTGATAAATTAAGAGGGCAAATTTTGGGGTATAACAACTAATTTTGAAAATAATAAAAGTGAAGATGATGGGGTTCGAACCCATGTGTAGATAGCTATATCCTTCAGTGTTTTAAAAACTGAAGAGTAAAGTGATAACTTTTCATGACGTCCTTAGTTTCCTCGCTTATGTAGCTGATGTTAAATATATTTCACGTCTAAGATGAAATGTGTTTTTTGTAGTAGTGTGAATGTGATCAACAAGTGATTGATGAGTGCAATCACGATGAATGACGAAACCTAATAACATATTCATAATTTACCCTTGATAGTGCATATCTTAATTGAGTTACTTATGTAAATTATAATTAGGATGTGGCACTAATGATTTGTGCCTCTGAACGGGTTTGAGTCTCAAGAATGGGTTTGAGTCCTATAGAGGAGAGGTCTCATAAGTGGGTTTGAGTCCCATAGAGAGGTGAACACCTAAGTGGGTTCGAGTCCCATATGATGAAAGATACTCTAAGTAGATTCAAGTCACATACGAGTAACAATTCTTGAAGTGGGCTCGAATCCCATGGAAAACCTGAATCCACAAGAAAGTCAAATCACACGAACATGCATGAATCGAGCCTTGCCCTAGACACTGGTCCAGTTGAGGAAGGATGTTTCGTGCTTCTGAATAGTGATTTATCGAGTCACGTGAAATAAAGTTACATGTTTCCATACAATGCGAATACCCATTAGATACTTAAGTCATAGTTACGTAGTATGAGTGACACACAAGTAATGAAAGTTAAAGACTTGAGTTAAGAATCAACAAGAGATCTCTTTAGAGCTTAGTGGACCCATAGAATAGGGGAACTCACTGAGATTATTCTTTCTCCCCACTATCATTGTTATTTTTAAGGTGTTTCTTTGCATATTAAAGTCACGATAAGGCTTGTCGATGATGTTACAAATACTTATGTTATCGTGATATTCCATTGTGGATTATGTGAAATTGTAGATGTTAGAACATAATATGATTCTACATCCCAACAAGAGTTTTGATGATAACAAACACATGATATAAAGAACAAATATGCTTGCTAATAAAAGTATCGTTTCATGCAGGAAGTTCTGATGTGAAAAAGATGTTCTAATGCAATTGGAAGTTCTGCCAGAACATCACCAGAAGTTCTGATGATGCAAGCACAGAAGTTGAGGGTACCATGAAAGACTCAGACGGATCAGATCCGTGTGACACGCTTATATGAAGAAGTTCTGTTACAACTTCTGAATGCACCAGTGCTGAAATAGGACCTCTGATATTCTGATCTACAAAGTTCTGATAGAAGCTGTAAAGGACTCTCAACGGTAACATCCATCCTCTGATGTGAGAAGCTCTGAAGCGTTACAAACTCTCAATATAATATCATGAGTAACGGCTACAAGCAGACAAAGATCTCCTGGTTTGGAAAGTCATTAACTCACGTTATGGACATACCAAAAGTATCTTCTCATGTCACTATTGCATGGAATATAAAAAGCACACATAAAGAAGAATTATGTGGAATGAATAACTATGCACAAAACGTGAAAAGTCAGTAAAGCTGCAAACAATATTCATCATCAACATTCAATATTAAACTGTGTAAAACATCACAAGTTATGATACTGTTTTTGTAAAGAAAAACATACTGTACACATTTATTCAATTATCTGTTTAGTGAATTTCCTTGAGAAAATCGGGTTGTGGTTTTGGACTCAAGAAGACTTTAACAGTTGTTAAAGTAGAATTATAATCAAGTTTTGATTAGTGAATTAAGTCCTCGTTGGAGAGAGGTGAAATCACCTTGGCGGGTGGACTGGAGTAGTTTGAGATCAAACGAATAAGGATACAAATACTGTATCTATTGCGCATTTGATTTTAAGTTTCAATTCAACCCCCCTTCTTGTGTTTTTCACTTCTTCAATTGGTATCAGAGCACCTGGATCTGGGTGCAAACACTTAACCATGTCAGATAAAGATCCAAGGGGGAAAAACACTATGATGGGAACAAGTCAGAACATCAACAACAACCCTCCAATATTTGACGGTGAAAATTTTGACTACTAGAAGGATATGATCAGAAGTTTCTTCCTAGCCTATGATGCTGACCTCTGGGATGTGGTAACTGATGGATACATACATCCCGTTGATGAAAGCAGTCAGAAGATTGACAGAAAAAGGATGACAGATCATCAAAAGCAAGACTTCAGAAATCATCACAAGGCCAGAACGATTCTCTTGAGTGCCATCTCATATTCAGAGTATGAGAAGATCACAAACAGAGAAACAACTAATAACATGTTTGATTCTCTGAGAATGACGCATGAAGGCAACAAGCAAGTAAAATAAACCAAAGCCCCTGTGCTCATTCAGAAGTATAAAGCCTTCAGAATGAAAAAAGACGAAACCATTGAAACAATGTTCTCTAGATTCCAAACTCTGGTGGAAAGGCTAAATGTGCTGGACAAAGGGTACTCAACTGCTGATCATGTAAAGAAGATCGTCAGAAGTTTACCAAAACAATGGAGACAAATGGTCACGACTCTCAAACTGGAAAAAGGTCTGAACATAATATCTCTAGAAGAACTTGTCATCTCCCTCAGAAGCCATGAGATAGAGTTAGAAGATGATGAGTCTCAGAAGCAATGTAAGTCTCTCGCTCTGAAATCTAACAAATATGAAACCAAAATTTTGCAGGCAGAAGCAGAAGCAGAAAACTCGGGAGAATCCTCGTCAAAAGAAGACGAATTGTTCTTTCTATCCAGAAGAATCAATCAGCTGTGGAAGCACAGGCAAAAGAATTTTAGAAACTCTAGAAGAACAAGAAATGACTCTGAACAATCCTATGGATACAGAAAATCAAATAACAAAATCAGTACCTGCTATGAATGCAATAAACAAGGTCACTACAAAAGTGATTGTCCAAGGCTTCAGAAGGAGAAACATAAAAGGAAGTTCGTTAAGGAGAAGAAGAAAAGTCTTATGGCAACATAGGATGACTCTGAATCTTCTGAAGACGGAACAGAATCAAAAGATGAACAAGCCAATATAGCTCAAATAGACAACTTATTAGATGTCTCTGAATCTTCTGAATCAAAATCAGAGTCAGAATCAGGATCAGATACTGAAGAGGTATTTCCTGACTTTACTGTTAATTTTACTAAAGCTGAACTAGGAGAAAGTCTAAGTGAAATTTTAGAAAGGTATCAGCAGCTCAGAGTCAAATTCAAGAACCTGAAAAAGGATCTTGCTTCTGACTCTGAAGAAACTGAGAGTCTGAGATTAGAAAACTCTGAGTTAAAAGAAAAGATTTCAAAACTAGAAAATGATTTACAAAACTCTCAGAAGGAAATAATCTCAGAGGATCCCAGTAATGCTGATAAGATCCTAAAGGAATATGATCAAAGCTTTCAGAAGTTTCTGGCTAAAAATATAGATAGAAGCAAAATGGCTTCAATGATCTATGGAGTTAACAGGAATGGCAAAATAGGCATATGATACAAAGGAAAAGTATCCCAACCTAAGAAAGTTAAGGATCTGGTTATCAAACGCACTCCTCTCTATTCTCACTTCACCACTGGGCAAACACATGATATAAAACATGCTGGTAAGGCGTTTTATACTAAACCAAAATTCAAACAGAATTTTGGAAACTCTAACAATCATGGACCCAGAAAGATATGGGTACCAAAAGACAAAATCATCTATGTTGCAGATATTTTTAACAGCAAGGTTGAAACTCCAGTATTAACACCTGGACTCTGGATGCTCTCTACACATGGAGGAAAGAAAGCATATGTTCCAAAGCTTGGAATTTAAAAGATTCGCAGGTTTCAGAGGCAATCAGAAACAGAAGATTACTGGCTCTGAAACTATTTGAAACAGGAATGGAAATACAGCATCAGAAGCTCTCTAAAGAATCTCAGATGTATTCAGAAGAGGATGTCACACTGTTTCAATCAGAGTCTTTACCACTTTTTTATTCTTGACAAAAAGGGGGAGAATGAAGAATATTTTGACTCATAATCAGAAGATTTTCAGGGAAGTATTTTATTTTCTTGTTAGATGAGTACTCTACTCAGGGGAGCCTTCCTTTTAATTTGGTTCTTTATATTCCATCAAAATATACTAGTTTTTGTCATCATCAAAAAGGGGGAGATTGTTAGAACATAATATGATTCTACATCCCAGCAAGAGTTTTGATGATGACAAACACATGATATAAAGAACAAATATGCTCGCTAATAAAAGTATCGTTTCATGCAGGAAGTTCTGATGTGAAAAAGATGTTCTAATGCAACTGGAAGTTCTTCCAGAACATCACCAGAAGTTCTGATGATGCGAGCACAAAAGTTGAGGGTACCATGAAAGGCTCAGACAGATCATATCTGTGTGACACGCTTATATGAAGAAGTTTTGTTACAACTTCTGAATGCACCAACGCTGAAATAGGACCTCTGATATTTTGATATGCAAAGTTCTGTTTTGATATGCAAAGTTCTGATAGAAGCTGTAAAGGACTCTCAACGGTAACATCTATCCTCTGATGTGAGAAGCTCTGAAGCGTTACAAACTCTCAATACAATATCATGAGTAACGGCTACAAGCAGACAAAGATCTCCTGGTTTGGAAAGTCATTAACTCACGTTATGGACATACCAAAAGTATCTTCTCATGTCACTATTGCATGGCATATAAAAAGCACACATAAAGAAGAATTACGTGGAATGAATAACTACGCACAAAATGTGAAAAGTCAGTAAAGCTGTAAACAATCTTCATCATCAACATTCAATATTAAACTGTGTAAAACATCACAAGTTGTGATACTGTTTTTGTAAAGAAAAACATACTGTACACATTTATTCAATTATCTGTTTAGTGAATTTCCTTGAGAAAACCGGGTTGTGGTTTTGGACTCAAGAAGACTTTAACAGTTGTTAAAGTAGAATTGTAATCAAGTTTTGATTAGTGAATTAAGTCCTTGTTAGAGAGAGGCGAAATCACCTTGGCGGGTGGACTGGAGTAGTTTGAGATCAAACGAACCAGGATAAAAATACCGTGTCTATTGCGCATTTAACTTTAAGTTTCAATTCAACCCCCCCTTCTTGTGTTTTTCACTTCTTCAGTAGATATTGTACACATATCTTAGTTTTTAATTAGGAAATATTGTATATCATGTTCCATAATTGTATATTTAATTTTGGACATGTATATATAATGATGATGTTAGACATTTGCGTTGTATCAGTATCATTTAATACTACGTATAATGTATTTTCCAAATGAATATTATATGAGGTGTTACAGTTGGATTATCTTCTATTAGATGATGAGGTAGAACCTTGTTAGCTTTAGCGGCCACAACAATAGTGTGACGTTGAGCGACACATTTAATAATCTACGATGTCACTGTGGCTTTGCAAGTTCGCTACATGATCCCTTAAAGAAAGAGATTAACATTTCGTGAGAAGAAAACCAGTGATCTGAATCTTCAGCGAATAGACGATGGTTTTTCATAGAAAAATGACAGGAATCAATAGTTGTTTTCCACAAAGGGCGCTACAGTTCCACTTGAGAACTATAAATATGTGATGAAGTGATGAAATATAGCTCAAATGCAATGAATCAGTCTTCCAATACAGTGGATTAAACTTCAAATGTAGTAGAGATGCGATGAACCTTCAAAGTTATTACTTCAACGCCCAAGTCAGTAAATTGATTGAATATTTGAAATAACGCGAATGAATTTTTATATAGTGTGAGTGGTTAAAACCATTCACGTATAACTAAAAGACAAGTGTCCACCTACTCGGTCATCTGCTTCAACACTTATTAATAAATATTCTTCGGAAACCTCGTTGATGACCAAAATCATTTTTGACTTTTTATAATCTTTCAATCCGCTTGAGTCTCTAATACAAATCAAATTTAAAAACACATATCAATACTTTTATTTAGCACATTGTTAGAATAATAGTTTTAAATAAATTGAAAATCACTTTAAAGTGTAAACCACTTCTTGAAAAACGTTAATTTAAATTTAAATTAATAAATAAATAGAACACTTATTAACCATATTTCTATATTTTTTAACACTTAATATTACTTTCTTATCCAACAAAAAAAGAATTTATGAAAATCAATTCATGAGAGAGTGAGACACGCATCATAAATAACTCCTCACGAGAATAACATAACATAACCATCGTTCACAAACAACCCGTTTTCATTCCCTCGGTTTTTCCGACTCTCAAACCCAGTACGACCAAACTGTAGAAACAGCCCCTAACTCCACCATAAACCGTTCAGATCTCGCCACGTCAACAAAAACTCACAACATCACACCGTGGCACCATCACCACCGTCTAAAGTGCTAGTAATCAGTGAATTTGGAGCGAAAAAAAATTCTACTCACGGTACTTTTATTTTCCATGGAAGAAAGAAAAAAGAAACGTATAATTAAAGATATATAAAATAAATAAATAAAAAATATAAAAAAAGAAGAGAAAGTGCACCATGCTCAATGTCCATGGTTTTTGGTAATTCGCGATTTATAAAGCGGCACTGCAAATTCTTAATCCTAATTTTTCTCTCTCTCTTCTCTCTCTCTCTCACTCGTTCTTCTCCGATCAGTTTCGGTTTCGCCGGCGATTTGACTCACTGATCGGCGTTTCCGAGCGAGGGTTTTAATTGTCGTTTTCAATTTTTGGTGTGGTAAGTTTCTCGATCGAAACGTTTTGTTAACTAATTTTTTTTACCGTTTTTGCTGGCTTTCTTCCGGCGAGGAATTCCGATTGAATTTGCTTCAGATCTGGGAGATTATGGTGGGAGATTTGTGATGACTTTGATTTAGGGTTTGTTTTGTTGAAATAGGTTTGGATTTCGTGGTTGATTACTGGTGATGTTTTTTTTTGGGAATTAGGTTTTTTTGTTGTTATTTTGGTTGGATGGAACCGGGCACCACTAGAATAGCTAGCCCGTCTGGGGTTGTGGTTAAGAATAGAAGCTCTTCGGGTTGTTTGATTGTGAGAAAGAAAGGAGATGGTTTGGGTGGTGGTTCTTCGAGTTCTCGGAAACAGTATGAATCTAAGAAAGTGAGGAAAAAGGTTAAGGTGGAATCGAGCGATTCGGAATCGAGCGGGGAGTTACTTATGCCGCCTGCTAGGAGGCCCGGTCCTGAGACGATCCGAGTATGTAATAGTTTGAGTGCTCTTGAGCGAGGTGGGAATGTTGGGAGCGGTGAAATTAGTAGGAAGAGGGAGAGAATGGAGCAAATTAGGCGTAATGGGGATGATATGGTTGAGGGGAATGGGTTGGAGAGGAGGGACAAGAAAGTTAAGTTGGAAGTGTTTGATTTTGATGAATATGATGGAGCGGGTGCGGAGAGGATGAGAAGGAGGCAATTTGATGGTGACGGGGTTAGTTTAGGTGGAGGAAGGTTTATGGGAACAATGCATTCTGGTAGAGGCAGCTTTGATAGGGAGTTTGAAAGTGGTTCAAGCAGACACATTGTGGATAAGAGAAAAATTACCTATTTTGACAGAGGAAGGTATCTCAGAGATAGTGTTGACCATAGTAGGATAAAGGTGAAAAGGGAAGGAACTCAGCATACTCCGTCCTTGTTGAAGGAGAAGTTTAACTCTGATGAGTCCATTAGGGTTCAGGGGAAAAATGGTGTTTTGAAGGTGATGGTCAATAAGAAGAAGCCGGGTGGATCCGTGGAACACTATGAACATCGGAAGCCAGTAGAAAGTAGACTTAGTGGAAGGGCTGAGGGCACTTCTAAGAGGAATGTTCCGATACAACTTCCACCACGCTTAGAAACAAAATCTGCCGAAAAACAGGGCTTACTTCTTAGGCCGGAGAAGAAACAGATAACAAGAAAATCACTCTCAAGCAAGGAGGACAGTAAGGGCGATGAGCAGGATTCTGAAAACAATGACACATCAATGAATCTGGAAGTAAAAAATATTAAAGCTCACACATCTTCAAAAAAGATTACTTCTGAAAATGAACAGACTCCTGTACATGACAAGCTCCCAACAACAAAATCGAGCGAAGGGAAAATCAGGCGAGGTAGTGGCACAGAAAAGCAGAAACTAAGAGAACAAATACGGGAAATGCTTCTGAATAAAGGATGGACCATAGACTATCGCCCAAGAAGGAATAGAGACTATTTAGACGCAGTTTACATAAATCCCGGGGGAACAGCTTATTGGTCCATCATCAAGGCCTATGATGCACTTCAAAAGCAATTGATTGAGGATGACCAAGAGGCCAAGGCCAAAGGGGCGAGTTCTTCTTTTGCTCCTATTGCAGATGATGTGCTCAATCAATTGACGAGGAAAACTAGGAAGAAGATGGAGAAGGATTTAATGATGAAGAAGAAGAAGCAAAGAGCTGATGACATTGATAGTGGAAAAGAACGGCAGATTAAAAGAACTGCTGGCAAAAAGCATCATATGAATGGCAATGATAGTGATAGCAATGAAGATAAGTTAAGCTCCTATATCAAGCAAGGAGGTAAATCAGTGAAAACTAAATTGCCTGAAAATTCTGTTACCGGCAGTAGCTCTAAAAGCCAGAATGCTACAACTGATAAATCATTTTCTGAAAGTGATCCCAAGCTCCTACACGGAAGGAAAAGTAGAAAACATGGAAGGTGCACTCTATTAGTTCGTAGTTCTAACAAGGGATTGAATTCCGAATCCGATGACTTTGTTCCATATACGGGAAAGCTAACAGTGCTTTCCTGGTTAGTTGACTCGGGGATAGTACAGGTAAGTCAAAAGGTTCAGTATCGCAGGAGGAAGCGAGTAATGCTGGAGGGATGGATCACAAGAGAAGGCATTCACTGTGGCTGCTGTAGTAAGATCCTTACGGTGTCAAAATTCGAGCTTCACGCAGGAAGCAAATTGCCACAACCATATCAAAACATATATTTAGATTCTGGAGTTTCTCTTCTACAATGCCAGATAGATGCGTGGGAAAAACAAGAGAATTCTGGGAAAATCAGTTTCCATTCAGTAGATGTTGATGGTAATGATCCAAACGATGATACCTGTGGTATATGTGGAGATGGAGGGGATTTAATCTGTTGTGATGGTTGTCCATCAACATTTCATCAGAGTTGCTTGGATATACAGGTATGTATTCATTGTATTTTTCTTTTGGGCACACTACATGTTATTATGGCTCTTCAAATTTTAATTTGTAAGTCACTGATCTCTGTAAGGTTTTGTGTTGGCTCCTATTTTAAAAAAATTACCCTTGGGGGTTGGGCTTTATTAGGACATTTCTTGTTAATAATGGTTTTGGTGGAAGAGTTGGGAGCTTTGTTTCTCAGACAGCTGGAGGAGAGTGATAACCCGACATTTTTCTCTAGTATACTTTTGCCATACTTCTGAGTGGATATGTTGAGAATTGGTATTCTGGGACACCTTTTGCTTAGTGATATTTTGGAATGGAATGTTCATTGTCAAGAAAGTGTTGTAAATGAAAGAATTACCTCTTAAAATAGTTTTTATGCCAGGAATTGTATCTTGGTTGATCAATAGGTGATGTATTGCAGTAAATAATTTTATTTTTTCTCTTTATTTATGGAGTGTTGAATAGGTTTTATAATATAGGTAGCGTCCAATGTGCTTATCCACACTGTAACAGTTTATCACTGACAATGATGTTATTGATATGTTAGTTTGGCAACATAATTGGCAAGAATTATTTTCATTATGATGAACTCATTTGTTCTGTTGCAGATGCTTCCCCCTGGGGATTGGCATTGTCCAAATTGCACCTGTAAATTTTGTGGACTAGCCAGTGGAACTATTGACAAAGAAAATGATGCAACTGTATATGCCCTACACACTTGTGATTTGTGTGAGAAAAAATGTATCTTACTTCTCCTTGTTTAGATTTGAAGTTCTTGCAATATGCGTTCTGCCTTATTTCTTTCTTTTCTTATGGTTTGATTTTGTCTAAAACGCGGCCTTCTGTTTTTATAGATCATGACTGCTGTACTAAGGATATGAGTGCCCTGCTTGCCAACTCCAATATGTCAGGGCATTCCTTTTGTGGAAAAAGTTGCAAAGAGGTACCCTTTGCATGTTCTTTTGCCCTAATATATATATATATATATATATATATATATATATATATATATATATATATATATATATATATATATATATATTACACACACACACTTAAGAGTTGCAGAGATCTTCTCTCTACAAATTTATGTATTTAATATTTTGGTTAACTGAGTTCATACAAGAAGCAGCAAAACCGAAGTGAACTCTTGTAGAACTGAGGCTTGAGTTCTTTCTTTATGCTTTTCAGCTTTTTGAGCACTTGAAGAAGTACCTTGGTACCAAGCATGAACTTGATGCAGGCTTTACATGGTGTCTTGTTCGTAGAACAAACGATGATTCGGAGGCAGCTAGTAGGGGAGTCACCCAGAGGGTGGAATGCAACTCCAAGCTGGCTGTTGCACTGACTGTGATGGACGAATGCTTTTTACCTGTTGTTGATAGGAGGAGTGGGATCAATTTAATCCATAATAGTTTATATAATAGCGGGTAAGAACCAGTAAGCACTTTATGGCTGAACCATATACTGTCTGGTACATGAGATGCCTTCTGTTTATAATAGTGATAGTTGAATGCTTGTCTTATTTCGGTATGTTATATCCTTTAGCATATGTAAGTAAAACTGTAAATAGTTGGTTTCTTTCCTTTTTGTTGTTTTTCTTTCAAATATTTCTGTGTGACACAGTTTTGCTAATTTAAGTAGGTTTAAAGGGAATTGAAAATTTTACAAAAATTATACTACCAAGTACAATGATTGTTGCTAAAAATTTACAGCACTTACAGAATCATTTGCCACGAGCTTCAGCATTGTGCTTGATGTTCCATTTCCATCAATTTCAAAATAAAAATCATTAACTCTTGCTCTATGGCAAACTGTATGTACTTGCTTATTGCTTTATATTCTGTCTGCAATATGATGTTGCTTTTTGGTATCAGAAAAAATACTTTTCAAGAAAAGGAGGAAAATTACAACTAGCATGAGAGTATAATGTACTGGCCATAACTGATAAATGAAAAAAATAAAGTAATACAGAAAGTTTACAGCCCTATCCAATAACCACTGGGTGGCCATAAACACTATCGTATTCCAGATAAAATCTTGGGTGACTTAGACTCTTAGGATGCAGGAAATTGATTGTAGTTTTGGCATAAAAACCGTGAGATTTTGAAAGGGTGTGTAGCCCGTCCTGATAGCCACTTATTTATGTCTGAAACCTAAATAGCTTATTACATGCACTATGTTGAACATATGTTCAATCCATCTTCTAAACCAGAATCGATGGAACATTTTCAAAGATATCACTGTCCTCTTCTCTACATTTCCACTCCGGAACATCACATTTTATGATGTACTTATTCTTTATACTTCAAGGCTTCGGTCATCTTGCTTTTATATTATTTCAAATGGCTACTATGTTTCCTTCTTTGTCTTATTCTATTAAATATGTTTCATGGTGTTGATTTAATAAGTTTGACGGCATAATACTTCCTTGATATTGTCTGCTGTAAGATGCATGCTTTTTGACCTTTATGGGTTTTCTGTTTTTATTTTTATAGGTCAAATTTCAGTCGGTTGAATTACACTGGCTTTTATACTGCTATTTTGGAGCGGGGGGATGAAATAATATCTGCAGCATCTATCAGGTACTGTGTCAGCTGCTGTCATTTTATTTTATCTTTCTGCAAAACTTTATGGAGAGTCTCACTTAACTGACTCTGGGGATCCTTTTCCCTTTATATATGAAGATTAGGGAAAATATGTATGAGTTATTTGTGCAGGCAAAATGAGAGTAAACTTACTTCTACACTATTTTTGTCTTGTCTTAGGTTCCATGGGACTAAGTTAGCAGAAATGCCATTCATTGGAACTCGCCATATATATAGGCATCAGGGAATGTGCCGCCGGCTTTTTTCTGCCATTGAACATGTAAACCTTCACTGCTATCCTTTTCTGTCCTCTTTTATCTGATATCTTTATACAATTTTTCTAGGCATGTGCCCTTTTGCATACATTTTTATGAAACTCACACGCTCTTATCTCAATCTCTACTTCTGTATTGGAAGGCTCTTTGCTCTTTGAAGGTTGAGAAACTGGTCATTCCTGCAATTTCTGAACTCGTTCATACATGGACAACAGCGTTTGGCTTCACACATCTTGAGGAATCACTCAGGCAAGAAATGAGGTCATTGAATATGTTGGTGTTCCCTGGTATTGATATGTTACAGAAGCTTCTAGTGGAGCCAGGAAAACTTGATGGTAATACAACTGATGAAGGTGTTGATTATTTATGTACTTATTTATCAGATTTTTCAGCAAATTATTTTTTATTTTTATGTTTCACTTTTCTATTCCAACAGATGCTGAGCAATTTGAGAATGGTGGCGTGGTTTCTGTTAATCCCAATGTGGTCAATAGGTTAGATATTGATTCTTTGGCTTTGCAAGATCCCCATGAAAGTGAGGATGCTAGCTCCAATCCTGCCAATAAGATTAACACTGAGTGCAGTGATGCTTCTCAAGATATAAGCAGTCAAGGTTTGACTGGCAGGACTGTATGCTCCAAATCTCATTCTGAAGAAAGATTATCTGATTCTGTTTCAGAAAATTGTGCTTCTCCTTCTAATTCTAGTCATGGTGTACTCGAAAAGAAAAATAAAATATCGACGTCTTCTCCTATCAATGATATTTCTCCTATCAATGATATGTCACCCAAATGTCAACTCATTCCACCAAATGGCAAATCTACAAATGGTCTTCCATCTGATCACTCAGATTGCCATGAACTTCCAGCTTTGTGTCAAGCAACTGCATGTTCTGACCTAGGTACTGTAAAAAATCTGGTTGAACCTGTTTCTGACGGGAAACCCCATGCTTTAACTGATATGAATTGTGGTTTGCCGGGGCTTGCCCGAAATCCTGTGTTGGATTCTCGAGTGGTGGATAATGCTTTGTCTTTTAAAGAGTTTGATATGAATGCTGCCCAAGTTGAGGTTCTTGAAGCTGGTCTTTTAGTCAATCCATCTCAAGGGAACAATATCAAAGAGAAAAATGAAAATGTAGATTACTCTAGTTCTGTTCTTAATAATGCTTTCACTGATATGGATAGTGATTCACCAGAACTTGATCAAAATTCTGTGTTGGATTCCCGAGTGGCGGATAATGCTTTGTCTACTAAAGAGTTTGATATGAATGATGCCCCTGTGGAGGTTCTTGAAGCTGGTTCTTTAGTGAATTTGTCTGAAGGGAACAATACCAAAGTGAATAATGAAAATGTTGATGACTCTGGTTCTGTTCTTAATCATGCTTTCACTGATATGAAAAGTGGTTCACCAGGACTTGACCAAAATCCCGTGTTGGATTCTCAAGTGGCGGACAATTCTCTGTCTTTTAAAGAGGTTGATATGAATGATGCCCATGTTGAGGTTCTTGAAGCTGTTTCGTTAGTGAATTCATCTCAGGGGAACAATACCAAAGAGAATAATAAAAGTGTAGATGTCTCTGATTCTGTTCTTAATCACACTTTCACTTATATAAATAGTGGTTCTCCAGGGCTTGACCAAAATCCTGTGTTGGATTCTCGAGTGGCAGACAATTCTTTGTCTTTTAAAGAGGTTAATATGAATGATGTCCACGTTGGGGTTCTTGAAGCTGGTTCTTTAGTGAATTCATCTCGAGGGAACAATAACAACTGGAATAATAAAAATGTAGATGTCTCTCATTCTGCTCTTAATCACGGTTACACTGATATGAATAGCGATTCTCCGAGGCTTGACCAAAACCCTGTGTTGGATTCGCAAGTGGTGGATAGTGCTCTGTCTTTTAAAGAGTTTGATATGAATGATGCCCTTGTCGAGATTGTTGAAGCTGGTCCTTTAGTGAATTTAACTCAGGGGAACAATACCAAAGAGAATAATGAAAATTCTGTTTTTATTCATGACGGTGAGAGTTCCCTGCAGGTAAGATCTGATTTGAATGGTGAAATTGCATACGAGGGTGAAAAGAAATCACATTTGGACACAAAAGTTGCTTCAAATGAAATGCACTTGATGAAACTGGCCTAACTGCTTCTGGTGATAGTACTAAGACTGGTCGAGCATTGAATGGTTGAGTCTAACACTGCTGATGTCTTCCGTTCTACAGCTCACGCAACTCTTGCTCAATTTTTCATTCAAAGATTCAAATGCCTTATATGCAATCATTTTTCAAGGCTTTGGAACTTTTATGTCACGCTTTAATCTGGAGAGTCTGAGAAGGTTATATAGATTTCAAGGGAAATAGTAGTGGGTCCCTTGCGTTGTTGTTTAAGTATGAATTTCTTAAGGTTCTAAGTTGACTTCATTCCATGTGAATGTTTCTTCAGCCAAAATGCTTCAAGGTTGCTTTTTGGTTCAAGTTGTTCCATATGGGCCGATTGGGTGAAGATGCTTTCCTGTAATGTGCACCCACCCATCTTTCATAGGTTCATGCCCAGGCATATCTTTGGTGTATTATATATATGATATGATATATGGTTCTTGTTGTTTGTATCTGAAAAAAATCTGGTGGTGTCGATTTGACTTCTTTTTCAAGCTGTGTGCCATTGACAATTTTTTCCAGCACATTACATGGCATCAGAAGTCATATATATACTTAGAATAATTTTTTTTTTGTTCTATATGATATTTTTACTTTTATTTACTTGTCTACTATATTTATTTTTAATGCACCATAGATGGTACCAAGAAGGTATGTTTTTCCAAACCTCGGCATTGTCATCCCAGTCTGCCCAGCCTCCTCAATCGGCCCTGATGTTCCCTTTTCAAGGGACCCAAATGCATTCACCAAAACTTAAAGGTTTGTCCTATTAAAGTTGAAAGTGTTTGCGTGCACTAGAGTAAATAATGACTGTTTCTAGTATGTAAAGACCTATCTTTGTGAAGGGTTTATTGGGGTTGACGAGGTTTTGATTTTTGTTTCTTCAATTTTTTGTAATGAAGATAATATAGTATGTTTGATATCAAAACGGAAATGAAATCACTATAATATTGTACTATTGTCATCATGGTGATAGCTATAGATTGTTTATTTCTGCTGTTTTTAGGTATTATTCGACTCATGGGTCAGACTGAGTCCTTTATACAGAAATAGCGTGTTGGATGAATGCAAGATAGTATTTATTTCCTGACCAATATATTATTGCTAAAGCCTAGAATCAATTTATTTTCCACTTTAAGTATCTTATATTTATATCCAAGCAGGGAGTTTTTTTGGTTATCATTGTGTTTTCTCTTTGTTCATAATCATGATTAAGTCCTAAACTACATTAAAAGAATGGAAATATTATAACATCAGAATATTATATAATCCTCAATGCAGAGTATTTTATTGGCTGGTTAGATATAATTATAACATCAGAATATTGTATAGTCCTCAATGCAGAGTATTTTATTGGCTGGTTAGATATAAGACTATTGGAAGCTAAGATGGAGTTTTAGTATTGGAAACTAAAATTTTGTAATTTTTGAAAGTTAAAGACTCACCTAAGAGTATCAAAACGAAAAAGTATACGCAACAACAGTTTTCCTAAACCCTTACCCTTCCCCAAATTCATAACATGTATTGAACTCTAACAAATATAATTATATATTCCAATTAATTGCGATGGATCCTTACGAATTAGAATGAGTCAGAGATTAATTGATTATCATTTGTGATACAAACCATTGCTTGTCGAGAGTGATTGATCAAGCGTGTGATAAAAATGACAACATCTCTACTTAGTCCATATGAATATAACCTGCAACGAGGGAGTTTGTGCAACCTCTTCGATCTAAAATGCTAGTTGTGAACATAATTTGTGCAACCTTTTTGTAATTTAATATTATACGAATTAGAATGAGTCGGAGATTAATTGATTATCATTTGTGATACAAACCGTTGCTTGTCGAGAGTGATTGATCAAGCGTGTGATAAAAATGACAACATTTCTACTTAGTCTATATGAATATAACCTGCAACGAGGGAGTTTGTGCAACCTCTTCGATCTAAAATGTTAGTTGTGAACATAGTTTGTGCAACCTTTGTGTAATTTAATATTATACGAATTAGAATGAGTCGGAGATTAATTGATTATCTTTTGTGATACAAACCATTGCTTGTCGAGAGTGATTGATCAAGCGTGTGATAAAAATGACAACATCTCTACTTAGTCCATATGAATATAACATGTAACGAGGGAGTTTGTGCAACCTCTTCGATCTAAAATGCTAGTTGTGAACATAGTTTGTGCAACCTGTGTAATTAATATTATATTCTTTCATATTTGAGTATATTTAGTAACGATAAAAAATTCAATATTGACATCTAAAATGCTAGTGAACATAGTTTGTGCAACCTTTGAGTTATTTAATATTATTCTTTGATATTTGATTATTACTTAGTAACTATAAAGAAGTTTACTATTGATTTATTTCAGCATGACTATGCATTTTTTATCATACTCAATCAAGAGATCGTAAATACATATCATCTATGTCACTTATATCCTTTCACGTGACTCATTGAGTATCTAGTTAACCGACTTCATAACAACTGTCTTGTTACATACAACGTTTGATGACATTAAAGTGATTAACTCTACATTCAAGTCAAATAGTAACGTACACTACTATCACTATAAAAATAAACTACGATATATATGTATGCTATTATGGAAAATATTTCTCATAACGGTTGGAAAAAGGATACCAACACATCTAACCAACCGTTGTGAAGTAAGGGATGGTTGTATGTATGATGTTTTTGATTACGTGCGTGTGACCGTTGTGATTAATTAGCTAGCGCACTATATATCACAACAGTTATAGTAAACAAAAGTTGTAAAATATATTTAAAGGTTATAGGTTTGAAACCAATGATTGTATGTTATATAATATTTTGTACTCTACCTATCACAATAGTTATTGTAAATAACTGTTATAAAATACTTTGTTATTTATTTTATTTTATTTTATTTTTTCATATATTATAAATCAGTATTTTTTGTATTTGATATTACTTAAATATTTTTTACATAAGTAATATATACATCAAATTAAGCAACAAAAATATATTTATAATCATCAAATACAAAGTCATATATTAGAATCCTTTTCAATTAGTGCATTGATAATAAACGCTCAATATTTACGGATGTCGTTTAAGTCATCGGGAGAGAAAAGTGTTCATCCGTTAAACGTTTACATAAAAAATAAAGAAAATCGAATATCACGTGATTTGAAATTTAATAGTAAATTATTTTAACATTAATATGTTATTGTAAATATTTTATAATATAATATATATCTGATCCCAAGCATCAACAATGTCGACAAAGACGATATTTAACATGTGTTTCATTACATAATACACACACTCGTATCCTTCTGCTTCTCTCGGTCTGCAAATTTAACATTTCATGAATATATAACCATACATGCATGAAACTATATATATGTTACAATTAATTCACTTACCTTAGACTCACAAAATTGTAAGCTTTTTTATATAGTCGTTCATGATATAATGTCTCTCCACAATCATGTGTATTGAAAATAATTTAAAAATATTACAGGCTAAGATAATTGCAAAGTCTCATAAACATTACTAAAAGTTACTAAAAGTCTCATAAACATAAAGTTATCTAGTAATAATTTATTTCATTGTAGATTCAAGTGAATTATGTAACGAATACAATGTAGTTATCATATTCGTCCGAAGAGATACGATGATCAATTGAAAATATTCACCGAATGAATACAAGCATATATAATTAGCATTTGATAAAACACGGACACTAACAATAATAGAGAAATCATAATTTTAAAATTACTCACGCATTGAGAAATGATGCAAAGTAGCAGTCTTTTTCCCCACCTATCCGTGATGTTAAATACGCTTCAATGTTTTAGAGAATTATTTATAAATCACATACCAACTATATGCAAAAATCCACAAGTATCTGAATTATTTAATTTTATACAAACACAATGAATGTACCTAAATGGTTAAACAAATTTCAAAAAACAAGTGGAGAATTAGTTCTATACAAAACGATGAATGTACCATAATGAGATATTCAATTCTATATATTTACGTGCACTAAATTTGTAGTAACTTTTATGTTTAGCCACTAATTTTTAACGATCATGTCCTTTATATCTTTAGGATTGACAAAGAAACACTCTAACTCTGGATCATATTCTAGCGCAAGAGGAATCACTTATGTCTTGTCGTTAAGGTAACATAACATTTTGGAATAAGATCTTTCAGAAGGAGCCAATAACTCGTTATCGATAGGGGAGGTTAAACAATTTCCTTTTATGCTTGCACTATATACAATAGTTCTTTCAAACAATTGTTCATTATCATCTTAATGTGTACACTAGGGGACGATTCCACTGATTCTCTATATCATAAAAATAACAAGAACATAAAACAAAATCAACATAATGTATATCATATATTTCAGATATCACAATATTCTCACATATTGTATATAACTCTTCCACGTATTTCCTACGATTTTTCCTCTCTGCTGCTAACACATGCAAATTCTTTCTTTTGACTTTCCAACTTCTTTTCAAACTCTGTTATCATTTTTTTTGCACCTGTCTGGTGCTTTTTTAAGATGAACCAAACGTCCAAACCACACTCTTAAGTTGATGCCATCTTCAACACCACAGACACATCCACCATGCTCCTCTATTCTGATTGCTTCTACTAATATATCATGTTGTGATTCTAGAACAAAGGAACCTTCATGAGCTGACATATCCAACGAATTCTACACTACATAATAAGATATACATTGTTAATTATGAAAACAATTTAAATAACACATAACATACACATAACATGTAATACTTACAATTTTATAAATGACTAATATTGAGGCATCTGAAATATAGTCTTCATTTGGTCTTTTTCGAACTCTCTTCCATTTCTCATATCCTGATGGTGGAGATGGTTCTTGATCACGACTCTTGGAGTCCTCATCTCCTAGTTGTTTTCTTTTTTCAACAATCATTGTTTTCTCAAGTTTTATGTATCCCCACGAGACAATTTATGGGGTATTTGTTGTTTGCCTTGTTCAACTTTCCTGCTTCACTTTTAATCTGTTTTAAACACAGAAAAAAATATCAACTTGCATGGTTGTATCTATAAAGCATAAGTATAAAATCATCAGAAAATATAACTAGTACTAACCATGAACTCTTTAGAACTACGAGACTTCACAAACTTTTTTTAAACCTTCTTGTCAAGATAAATATATCCCACCCACGAAAACTCAAGATCAGTCTTATGCTCCCTAATATAGTCATGCATAAGCCATGACTTAAAGCCTATCCAAGATGTACCAGCATAAGTGATCAACTTTTTTTCAACTTAGAATCATTAGTAAACTCAAACGTCAACTACACAGTTACATCTATAAATAAATATTGGTGATTACATAAAGTAATATCGAATGGATGGAAATTAAAATTAATACCTTAACGTCTGTCCATGTATTCTCTTTCACCTTTTGTGATACATCTTTCCACTCATTTATCAATATGTTGACTTTGTTACGTTCATGGAACACAACATAACTCTTAAAAAGTGAAGTATGAGGACCATCAAATATCATATAAATGATACTAAACTCGATCTGAAATTCGACACCAGACTTGTGGACTTTTGCTAATTTAGCCATCATTGTGGCACCTCTTTGTTTTTTCTTTTGTTTTTCGCCTATAGTTTAAGAATCATTTGTACGAGTTTTATTTATGACACAGTCAGAAGCCCTAGAGATTACAAGCACTAAACCAAGAATAAAGGAATATGTTTGCAAGTGTAAAACTTATAGTAAAACACAGGGTTGCAAGCCCAAAACCTGTCAGATAAGTTGGAGTCCACCAGCACAAAGAAAACTTTGGATTCTATTATAATGAAAGATAACCCTTATGGTCATGCCGAATGTAACACCCCATTTAAATATTTAGTCATTTGATAATTGAATTTGTAGAACTATGTCGGCTTGACTAAGGAGGTGTGAGAACTTAGTATGATTCGATAATTGGAGTAAGCTTTGAATAATATTATAATAATGATAATTTTGGTGAAGGATGAAACATCTCATTATAATTAATAAAAATATTATTGTTGGTTAAATGGTGTATTTTCCACTAATGATATTATTATTATTATTATTATTATTATTATTATTAATATTATAACTATTATTATTATTATTACTATTATTATTACTATTATTATTACTATTATTATTATTATTGGGATATAGTAAAGAATAATTAGATAGTGTGGTAGAATTATTTGGGAGATACTGTTAACAAGTAGAAACAGAGAAGAGAGTAGAAGGAAGAACTAGGGCAAGAGAGAATTCCACCATTGTTGAAGGATCAAAACTCCAAACTAAGGTAAGAGGGGAGAATGAATTCTCTAAATGGTGATTATAACATGAGAGGATAGTGAGAATTACTTTCCCTCTTTAGGTTTGTAAATAATTGATGTATGTGACCTTGTTCTTGCTTGATTTATGTTGTCTCTATATGATTGTTAATTGACGTGTTGTCCATGGTGTGGTTGTTGATAATTGTTGATAATTGTTGTCATTGTAGTGTTGGTTCATGAGAATCCCTAATCTAAAATTATAGATATAAAGAGTTGATAAATAAGTGATTTTGATGTAGAAAACTGTCGCATAATAATTAATTGATGAATTGGATTAAGTTTATAGGTATTTATGTGTAAAAACACTATTTTAGGTCCAATTTGGGAGACTGAAAATGTGAAAAATGAACAGAAGTCATTGTGGTGGGATAACAGGTCTAGAACACGCTGACTGGTTGTACGCTGTTGTACCCCAAAATTTTCCCTCTCATTTATCAATTATTTTCTCACAAGATCTCCTTTGGTTCAAGACTACACAAGGGTTGATCAACTCAAGACACCTCCTTAAGCACTGATGACTGAAATTAGGGTTTGAGATTCCACAAGGATAATTGAACTTTTAATGCCTCATATGACTTTAATGGATCATTATAGACCCTCAAGATTGCTCATGTCAAGTTTCAAGTCTTGGATCACATTTTTGCTCAGTCAGTTGATCAGTTGACCTAAAAATCAACTATATTGGGGAAAAAGTCAACTATGGTCAATTTACAGTCAAAATTCATAACTTTTGATCCACATCAACATTGTGAACTCCTATATGTCATTTTATCAAGTTCGGACCATAATTCCTCAAGAAATTTGATCATATCATCAAAAGGGCAAAATGGTCAAAATTAGGGGTTTGACTGAGAAAAAGCAATTTCTGATTTTTGACCTAGAAAATGGTTGATTGGTTGGAAACATGATCCCAAGGATTCAATTGCATCATTTTGACCTAATGGCATGACTCAAAACATCCCTCAAGATCAATTGATTGATAGTTGATTTTCAGTCAATTGATCAAAAGTCAACTGTACACTGAAAAGTCAAACTTTGACTTTTTGGTCAAACAAGTGTCAAAGATCACAATTCACCAAAACATGTCATAATATGAAACTTGTTCATCAAGAAATCAAAAAATTCAAGATTTCATTTTGAAAAGTCAAAGTTTCCAAACTTAGAAATTTTTCCAAGTGTTGAAAACTTCATATTTTTTCACAACTTTGAGCCAATTTTCACCATGATGCAAGATGATTCAAAGGAAACTTTCAACATGAAAGTTGTAGATCTCAATGAGATCTAAAACTTTGCTTTACACAACTCCTTCTAGAAATGCTTGTATTTCAAGTTACTAATCCATTAAATCATGGTCATGAAACTAGAACACAGTGAAATTTTGAGCATTTTTGGTCAGGATTTTGACCTAACTTCTAGGACAAGTTTCATATAGTTCCATTTGGATTTTGCAAAAGTGACTCAAAGAGGGGTTGTAGATCACATTACAAGATTTCCAAAATGTCCAAGAACTCCTTGAGATCATTCTTGATCAAGGAGAATCGAAGGCAAGAAGTTAGGGTTTCAAGTTGTTTTGCAAGGCAAAATTTGTGATGCAACATGAACCAAATCCATAGCCATGCTGCATAATCTTCACTTTGCAGGCCTCAAACTTGTTTGTAACTCCTTAATTTAATGTTTACATAACTAATTGATTAATTGTCCAATTGATTCAAGCATTGTCCAAAGCATTTTGCCATTTTAGGGAGAAAGTCACCATTTCCATTCTTGTAAAGCAAGCTTTATGCACAAAGTCAACTTCTTGAGCTCCTAACTTGTTCTCTTTAAGTACACTCCATCCACAAAGTCAGAAGCAAGCTTGTTAAAAGTCCAACCACTCTACAATAGCAAGTACAAAGGCATGGAAACTTGTTTTGTCAAGAAAATCACATGTTGAGCTTAAACATGTAAATTCAAATTCTGACTTGTGGTAGCACACAAAACCTTTTGCTTATAAATAGAGACACTATTTGCAAGCTAAGACACGCATGCTTAAGCCCTCAAACTCCCTAGAACTTAGAGTTACACACAAAAACTCCATTGTTGCATAATCTGACCAAAAACTTGAAACTCATATCTCCCTCGTGTGTTTCCAAGCCTTTTGGTTCCTAAAGTTCCTAAACACCATTCACAACTCATCCCAATACCTGTTACAGTTCTGTAACTCCATTTCCATCATTGTCCAAACTCAAAAACAGAGCACTGTAAGTGGACTTCTCCAGAACTCCTCAGCCACTTTCAGCTCAAGCCAAGCATCACATTAGCTTCTTGGGAACTTGAGGAAGCTAACCCAATCACTAGGACTCATTGAAAGCTGCTCAAACTCAAAACACGATACCCTCTTGCAAGGTGAGTTTTTTGACTTTTGAACTATTCATATAGGCATTGTTAGGCTTCCACTTTCAAAGATAAATTGTAGATACCGTTGCCATAAAACTGTACGTATCCATAGTTTGCATTTATATGGCCTGAGCTTAGAGAATTTTGGAGTTGAAGTTTCTGAAAAAATTAGGTTTCAGTTTAGGGCCAACAAAATTCTCATTCATTTGTGATTTATAGCTTTAGTTATTTACATGGTTGAATTCATATTAAAATTTCAAGCAAGTTTCATGTTTGTATTTTTCAATTTGGTTGAGAAATGAAGAAGTTAGAAAATTCAAAAGTATGACAATGGCTTATGGCGAGAGGAAGAAGAAGATAACATCCATGAAGTTGTTTTCCAATATATATTTATGGTTTTGTTTTAATAAATAGATTTATTGCCACCCCAGTGGTAAAATGCGCGCGTGTTAACCTATGAGACCTGGGTTCGAGCCCCAGTGGTACCCTGTTGTTCACTTTTCACATATTTTCTTCTTTTTTTGTTCCAGCAAATAGGTACATGGGCCTCCATCATTGCTGATTGCTGACCCCCTCCCTATTTTCATGCCCCTGACCCAAACCTTTTTATTTTTATTTTTTTCATTTTATTTATTTTCTTTTATATTTTATATTTTATTTTTATTTTCTTTATTTTTATTATTATTATTATTATTATTATTATTATTATTATTATTATTATTATTATTATTATTATTATTATTATTATTATTATTATTATTATTATTATTATTATTATTATTATTATTATTATTATTATTATTATTATCATTTTTGTTAATAAATATCCAAAAAATATTTTGTTTATTATTTTTACACTTATTTAGTTTATTTCTTTATAAAACAAAAAGAACAAAAAATATTTTCTTAACAATTTAATTTCTTTTTTTAATAAATAATATTTAGATTTAGGTTTTTGATTTCTTAATTAAAATAAATTTAGAACTTAGGTTTCTTTTAATTAATTAATTTTCATATTATTATTATTAATTTAAAACCTTTTCATAAAAAAAACCCTAAAAACATTTTTAACTTAATTTCTTTCTTAATTAATTTAGGTTTAAGTTTTGTTAATTTTTTAAATTAACCATTTTCTAAATTAGGTCAAGACTAAACCCCTTTCATAAGAAACCAAACAAATATAATTTCTTTTTCCATTTTACGTTCTTGCATTTCATTTTTATTCAAAATTTATACAATATTCAATATGGTTGTAATAATTATTTAGATTTAATTTTCTTGCAATTTCCCCATTTTTAAATTTGTACACCCCCTCCCCTATTGATGTAATAGCTTAGTATTTTTATTTTCCGCAATTTAATCCTTTATATATAAATGCTAGTAAATTAGAGTTTGTATGAAAAGATTAAAATCAACAAGTTAGCAAACCCTAATACAAGACAAATCAAGCATGAAAAAGACACACCTGCACACTTACACCCTTAGGGTAAATCCACTTGTTTCCTTGAGAAATAAATGGTCATAATACGCATGTAAGATGTCTTAGAAAAAACAAATGAAAATACAAGATCATAGTCCCTAAATGACGCTAGAAATGTTGCCTTACGAATGATCTTAGTCCCTTAAAGAAAATGCTAAGGTATCTTACAACATTGCTATTCATGACTATACGATGACCCTTGCCCGTCTCTTTTACATCCAAAGATAGAGTTTCTTACCAAATCAATAGTAAGATAACAATGTCAAAGGAAAGAGGAAATAAACATGAAAGACTTTTGAGTAGGTAGAATGTTCCTAGTTGCTTTCTCATTTTTCAAACCAAGAGATCCTTGCTATTTTCAAAACAAACACCAACACTTTCAAAAAACATATTTCAAACTTGAAACATTTTTCAAAAGATCAACACTTTGTATACATTCTTACGAACGAGAATCATTACAAAGTTTATCTAAACGATGGCGCCTTTTCAAAATACTTTCAAAAACCACACAAAGCATATTTTCAAACAAAAGCAAGTGATCTAGCAAACAACTAAGAGCCCATACATAACTATGGATAAAAAGGGTGCTAATACCTTCCCTTTTTATAATCTACCCCCCGAACTCAAGAAAACATCTCAAAGGTATTTCCTGTTCTTCTCAACCTTTCCTTTTGTATAAAAGAAAAATCGGTGGCGACTCTTGCTATCCGCAACATTTGCGATAAAATGCAAAACAACCAAGTCAGTTCTCCCACTGCGTTATAGGACTGGCGACTCTGCTGGGGACAATTTTAAAAGTGGGGTTACCTTAGGGATAGATCACATTTACTTGCTTTCATTGTTTGATTTATTTGCTTTACATTTTGGTTCTTTGTTTGGGTTTAAATCCTCTACCCGGATTTGGGATACCTTATAGGTAAGTAGCAATACATTTTGGAAACTGTGCGGGGTATATCGACATGGTCAAAGCAATAGCTACGTTAGTGTGACATATTTGTGGGTACCGGTAGCCCTTGAGTATTCAAGGATAATACGGGGCCGCTGAGTGATGTCATGAAGTACTAACTGACTTCTAGAACCTTTACTTGACCAACTTTGCCATTAGGACATAGTGAGATGACCGGCTTTGGTGAAGTTCGAAGTTGGTAGATACTCGATACCACACTCATTAAGGTTTGGGTTTTTGGGATATTTCGGTCGCCATTAAAGAGGCTTGCGCTAAAACAATGCCTGAGAAAACAAACCAGTGATATTGAGCTCCCTTAGAACTCGGTTACTATTGCTAAGACAAGTTTGAGCCAACTAAACTTCAAGAGGGTACTTACCTATGAGAATCCACGCAAGCCTAAACATAAGGAATTATTTGTTTTGTTTGTATATATTTACTTGTACATAACATTATAAACATCATAACATCATACTCATACTCACTAACCATTTCAAGGATTTTTGGGATTTATCTTTGTTCTGTTTTGTAGGACATGGATTCTATTCACAGGAAAACCATTCAAGTCAATCTCGTGAAGATCCCTCCTCAACTTAAAGAGTTAGCATCAAGGGTTCCTGAGAATTCTCCATTTACCGAAAGACATGGTCGCCTCCTAAACTTGGTTACCTCCAACACTGATGAAGATATAATGAAGGTTCTCTTCCAATTCTTTGATCCTCTACACCATTACTTCATATTTCCCGATTATCAACTTGTGCCAACTTTGTAAGAATTCTCCCAACTCTTGAGGATTCCCATTCTCAATCAACTACCCTTCAACGGTATGGAAAGAGATCTAAAACCAGAGGAGATTGCTCAAGCCCTACACTTGCAACAATCTGATGTCACAACTAATTGGGAAACAAGGAGTGGTGTCAAAGGTTTCTTAGCCAAGTTCTTGTTTGAGAAAGCTCAAGACTGTTGGAACTCCTTGGACTTGCAAGCTTTTGAGGAAATTTTGGCCCTCCTCATCTATGGGATGGTTTTGTTTCCAAATCCTGACCAACTCATAGATGTAAACGCCGTCAAAATCATCATATCTCGTAACCCGGTGCCTACTTTGTTAGGAGATATCCTACATTCTTTCACTCTCGCACTATGAGGAAAAGAGGTATACTCATGTGTTGTACTCCTATCTTGGCATGATGGTTTATTTTGCATCTTCCCCAATTTGTATTGAAGAACGAGCAAGGTTCAAGGTGGTCTCATAGGTTGATAACGCTCAGATATTCAGATATTCATTGGTGTTCCCGATCTTCGGAGAGTGTCACTATCGTTGACCGTTGTGGAGAATTCCCTAATGTCCCCTTACTTGGCATTAGAGGAGGTATTACTTACAACCCCTGTTTGGCCTTACGATAATTTGGTTACGCTCGAAGGGATGATCCATATGAGATGCTTATTCAAGGGTTGGTATTTTATTACGAGAATGACAATCAAGGTTACTGCCAAAGGTTTATCCGAGCTTGGAGGATGTTGAACAAGGTAGATATCAAGACATTGGGGCACAAGAACTCCATCCCCCTTGAGCCTTACCTTAAGTCGGTGCGAGCTCGTGCTCAAAAACTTGTGATGCCTTATCCTTGCATCTTACCAGTTATCATAGAACCTGTTGTAGAAGGAGATGTCCCATACACTATTCTTCATCCTAACGTGCCCACCTCTCTCGAAGACTTGCAAAGGGATTGGATACAAATTAAGGGGGAGCGAGACAGTTTCGAGGCCCAATTCTATGCCAGCGAGAAGAAAGTTCTGGAACTCACCAAGAAGCTTCATGAGGAGCCGAGTATGAATGCCTACATCGCACCAAAGAGGATGCGTTCAACCTTTTTATCTTAGATTTTTTGTATTTCTTTGTAAGCCCAAAGAGGCATAATGTACTCAAACTTTGATTTATTAATATAACGTGTGTTCCTTTTTGTCTAAAGCAAATTTAAATCTCCAATTTCCTTGAAATCATTTGCATATGCATCTTCATTCATCATAACACAAACATGTTTCTTACAACAGGTCTCCTTATCTTTTTACTGTTCATTTTAGTGAGATGGATATGGAACAGACATCAAAAGATCTTCAGGCGCAGAACACCCAGTTTCAACAAATGTTCTTGACTCTGGAAAAAGGACAAGAGGATTTGAAAACTTTGCTGATCAAAGAAAAGAAGAAGAAATCAAAGAAATCAACCAGTGTTTTGAATATGGGAAGAAGGTTCCAAGGACAAGCCAGACGGACTCTAAACTTCGCAACATCATCAGGTGAAGGGGACAATCAAGAAGGGAAAAATAAGGAAGTGACTGACAATCCAGAATCTGAAGAGGAAGAAGAGGATGATTATTCTGAAGAGAAATATCCTCCAGCTGATGAGAAGTACAAACATCTGGAAGAGCGTCTAAGTGGAATAGAGATTCAGAAAGTGCCCGGGCTGGACTTTGAAGAGCTGAGTTTGGTGTCTGGGATTATTATTCCACCAAAATTCAAGGCACCATGTTTGCTAAGTACGACAGGGTTTCGTGTCCCAAGATGCACCTCCGATCTTATGTGAGGAAGATACAGCCTCACACTGCTGACATAGATTTATGGGTCCATTTCTTTCAGGATAGTCTATCCGAGACTCAGCTAGATTGATTCTATCAACTGGAGAGGGCCAATATCCATAATTGGGAAAATCTGGCCGCTGCTTTTTATAAGCAGTATCAGTACAATGCAAACCTTGCTCCCACCCGTACTCAACTCCAGAGTCTGGCTATGGGTTCGAGCGAGGGTTTCAAAGACTACGCTCAGAAGTGGAGGGACTTAGCAGGAAGAGTTCAACCTCCTATGTCTGACAGGGAGCTAGTGGACATGTTTCTGGGTACCCTGTCCGGTTCTTTCTTTAATCATCTAATTGGAAGCTCCTCATCCGGCTTCACTGAATTAATCTTGACCGGGGAGAGAGTGGAAGCTGGGATTGGGAGTGGGAAGATCTAAAAGGACACATCCTCCAGTTCCGTGAGAAAACCATTCACTGGGAAGAAAGAGGTTGGTGTTGTGTACCATCAAAGGAATCAGGATAGAAATGAACGCCGTCCAACGGTAGGGGCCGTCATGATCCCTAAGCCTACACCTACTCAACAAAGGAACAACCAGCATAGAACAGAAAGACCAGTAAGACAATTTACCCGAATAAATATGATGCTGTCTCAAGTCTTGCCACATTTGTTGAGATCTAATCTGGTAACCTTGAGGGAAGCTCTGAAGAATCCCAACACTGCCTCTCCCCTTATAACCCAAATGCCCGTTGTGCTTACCATTCAGAAAGTCCAGGTCATGATACAAACGACTATTGGGTTTTGAAAAACAAGGTGCAAGACCTTCTCGAGGCAAAAGAAATTGAATTTGAAGCTCCTGAGATCCTAAATGTTATCACCGCTCCTATGCCCAAGCACGACCATGATGTTAACGCTGCTGAAGATGATGTGTTTGTTACTATTGTTGATGAGCTTGTTACCCCTCTCCTGACCGTCAAGAGGAACCTGTTGAAGGCCTGTTTATTTTTGGGCTGTGGAGAAGGCTTCCACCTTTGTTTATCCCTACCAACTGGTTGTCATTTATTGAAAGCATGTGTCCAGCGCCTGATGGATGACAAAGAGATTTTGTTTGAAAAGACTCATGTCCCAACCATTACTTACAAGGATGTTTCGATAGTTACCATTTCTGCCAATCCTCCCAAGGTCTCCACCAAAAGACCCGTTAGGATTACACCTGTTCCGAAGGTGACTCCACTGATAATTACTATGCCAGGGCCAATACCATACTCCTCAGATAAAACTGTCCCCTAGAACTATGGGGGTGACATCTACTACCACGACATCAAGCAAGATTGGATGGCTGATGAAGACTCGGTTTTTGAGAGGGTTGACCCCAACATTAGCAACATTGTGGGAACCAACAAAATAACCAGAAGTGGCAGAGTGTTCTACCCTGAGATTGCTCCTCCAAAAACTGTTACTGGTCATGTGATCATCCCTGCTTTTGTTCCTGTTGATACTACTACTACAGTTCTTGTGGTTACCCCTGCTGACACCCATATCACCGAGTCGACCGAGACTCAGGGCAAAGGAATTTTGGTTGAACCTGTCCGGATGAAGGCACAATCATTATCTATCCTAGATACTTCCAAGAAGGAGATGGAAGAAATTTTGAAAATCATAAAGAGAAGCGACTACAATGTAGTCGAACAGCTAGGGCAGACCCTTTCAAAGATTTCTATGCTAGCTTTACTGTTGTGTTCAGAAGCTCATGCGAAGGCCTTGGTGAAATTTCTTAAAAATGCCCATATGCCACAGGAAACCTCTGCTGACCAATTCGAAGATTGTGTGGCCAGTTTGACTGTTGAAAACGGTTTAGGATTTTCTGACGCTGACCTGACACCTAGAGGGAGGAAACACAATGAGGCGTTACATGTCTCTGTCGAATGCAGGGGCACTACTTTGGCCCATGTCCTAGTAGATTCTGGTTCATCTTTGAATGTGCTGCCTAAGAAGGCTCTGGATAGACTAGACTGTGAAGGTTTGACCTTAAAACCCAGCAACATAGTGGTAAGGGCCTTCGACGGTTCAAAGCGAATGGTGCACGGGGAGGTGGACATCCCCATTAAAGTTGGAACTCAAACCTTTGATTCAACTTTCTATGTAATGGATATTCTCCCTTCCTATTCCTGTTTATTGGGCCGACCTTGGATTCATAACGCTGGTGCCGTCACCTCTACATTACATCAGATGTTGAAGTATCCAACCAAAGGAAAAATCATCATTATTCATGGAGAGGAGGAATATATGGTCAGTCACCTGAACTCCTTCAAATATGTGGAAATGGATGGTGAATTCATCGAAACTCCGTGTCAGCATTTCGAGGAAGTCCCACAAACAGTTGTGGCAACCAAGACTATTTCCAAAGTTCCGAAGATTACCAGACCTCCGCTGAAGATGGCTTCTCTGAAAGATTCCAAGGCATTAGTTGAAGAAGGAGCCCAGAAAGCTGTTCGTCGTGCTCGTGCCGGGGGATCACATTTGCGGATCAACAACCATGGAATCAACGCAGTAGAGGATAGTGATGACAGATGCAACCTGGAAGAATGGATTTTCTCAACTATCAGTAGAGGACTCAACAACTGGGAAGCCAAAAAATTTGTCCCTATTACTTTTATCCAACAATAATTGTCTTTAAATTTTTTTCGGACTTGTAATAATTAAACAATTTAGACTTTTAAAACCTTGTGTCTTACCCGAGGCACAACGGTCCATTTGTAAGGGTTGTTACTTCATTTTCATATGTCATCAATGAATCATGGACGTTTTTGCATACAAATCTTACGCTCTTTATTCTTCTTTTTCTACATTTTTATTTTTTCAATGATAGTTATGCTCTTACACACACTCACGTATCAAAATGCAGATCCACATCCACTCAAGATCCCATGGGTAACCATTATGCTATGGCTTATTGTGACTTTGAAAATCCGATCTACCAAGCCGAAGACGAAGGTGAGGAAGATTGTGAAATTCCAGGGGAACTAGCCAGGTTACTACAACAGGAAGAAATGACCATACAGCCCCACGAAGAACTGGTTGACACAGTTAACTTCAGTACCAAAGATGACAAGAAAGAAGTCAAGGTAGGTGCCAATCTGGAACCCAGTGTCAAGAAGCGCTTAACTCAGTTACTACATGACTATGTTGAGGTCTTTTCTTGGTCATACGAAGACATGCCATGACTTGACGCTGATATCATGGTCCATCATCCACCGACAAAAGAAGACTTCCCTCCGGTAAAACAGAAAGTTCGTCGCATGCGGCCAGACATGTCAGAGAAGATCAAGAATGAAGTCATGAAACAATTCAACACCGGATTCTTAGCCTTCACCTCCTATCCACAATGGGTCGCCAATGTTGTTCCAGTGCCTAAAAAGGACGGTAAAGTACACATGTGTGTGGATTACATATATTTGAATAGGGCAAGCCCTAAGGATGATTTCCCGCTTCCCCATATCGATATTCTGGTTGACAATACCTCACAGCATAAAGTGTACTCATTTATGGATGGTTTCTCAGGCTATAATCAAATCAAAATGGCACCTGAGGACATGGAGAAAAAGACCTTCGTCACACAGTGCGGCACGTTCTGTTACAAAGTTATGCCATTTGGGTTGAAAAGTGCTGGGGTAACTCATCAGCGCGCCATGGTAGCTTTGTTTCAAGATATGATCCATCACAAAATAGAGGTCTACGTGGATGACATGATAGTCAGATCTCAAACTAAAGAGGAACATCTTGACCATCTGCAGAAATTGTTTGAAAGACTGAAGAAATACAAGCTAAGGTTGAACCCGAGTAAATGCACATTTGGAGTAAGGTCCGGTAAACTCCTAGGCTTCATCGTCCGCGGTAAAGGTATCGAAGTGGACCCTGCAAAGGTAAAAGCAATACAAGAAATGCCTGCTCCTCGCACCGAGAAGGAAGTCATAGGATTATTAGGACGACTAAACTACATCACCAGATTCATTTCTCACCTAACCGCTACTTGTGAACCAATCTTTAAATTACTGAAGAAAGATCAAGTAGTCAGATGGAATAATGAATGCCAAGCTGCCTTCGACTAGATCAAAGAGTACCTTCAAGAGCCTCCTGTTTTTATGCCGCCAATCAAGGGAAGACCTTCGATCATGTATCTAACTGTCTTAGAAAATTCAATGGGGTGTGTGCTGGGGCAGCATGACGAGTCTGGCCAAAAAGAGCATGCAATATACTACCTGAGCAAAAAGTTTACCGATTGTGAAACTAGATATTCACTACTCGAGAAAACTTGCTGCGCTCTGGCATGAGCTGCTCGCCGGCTAAGACAATATATGTTGACCCATACTACCTTATTAATATCTAAGATGGATCCAATTAAATACATATTCGAGAAAACCTCCCTCTCTGGAAGGATAGCAAGATGGCAGATGATCCTGACTGAATACGACATTCAGTACACTACCCAAAAAGGAATAAAGGGCAGTGTGCTAGCCGATCACCTTGATCATCAGGCTGTGGATGAATACCAGTCCATGAAATTCGAGTTCCCAGATGAAGACATCATGATGGTAAACAATTGTGAAGAACTCATACCATATGATGGACCTGAACAAGGCTCCCGATGGACCTTGGTTTTTGATGGAGCCTCCAACGCACTCGACAATGGCATAGGTGCTGTAATCATATCCCCTGGAGGATGTCATACTTGTTAGAACATAGTTTGATTCTACAACCCTTAATTATAGTTTTGATGATAACAAACACAAAGAACAAATATGCACTCTAAATTTGTGTTATTTTTTATACAGAAGTTCTGATTGAAACAACATCAGAAGTTAAGCCACAGAAGTTTTCAAGCTGAGCTAATCAGAATGTTCTGAAGAATGATGATCAGAATCTGCGTTAAAGTAAAAGATACTCTGACTCTGAGCAGAAGTCTAATATTCCAACATATCCCCACATCTCTGAGTCATCATAGTTCTGAAGTAAAAGCAGCATGCAAGATCCTAGCTCTGAAGCGTTACTTTTCAATTAAGACAATATCATATGCAAAAACTTCATTCAGACAAGAATCTACTCAGTATGGAAAGTGCATTGAGTGTCCTTTATCACGCTTTATTTTGGACAAGATTTCCATGCTATATGAACAAGCTTAAAGGACAAATCATTTACGATTTCTACCTACGACTGCTCATACATCTTAAACGCTGCAAATACTCATATCCTCTTATACTCTCAAATTGTGTAATATATCACAGTAGTGATACAGTTTTTGTAACAAAAAACAACAGTACACAGTAAATCATTTTCTTTTGATTAAGCTAGTTTTCCTTGAGATAAACCAATTTGTGGTTGTACTCAAGAAGGCTTTGGCAGTTGTCAAAGTAGTATTGTAATCAGTTTTGATTAGTGAATTAAGTCCTCGTTGGAGAGAGGCGAAATCACCTTGGCGGGTGGACTGGAGTAGTTTGAGATCAAATGAACCAGGATAAAAATATCGTGTCTACTGCTTTTGATTTTAAGTTTCAATTCAACCCCCCCTTCTTGTGTTTTTCACTTCTTCAATTGGCATTAGAGCGTCTGGTTCTGAGTTCATACACTTAACCGTGTCAGTAAAAGATCCAAGCTTTAGAAAAACACTATGGTGGGACCAAGCCAAAACATCAGCAATGACTATCATGAGGACAAGGACAGAATCAACGACAAACCTCCAGTCTTTGATGGAGAAAATTTTGACTACTGGAAATACAGAATTGAGAGCTTCTTTCTGACTCATGATGCTGAACTATGGGACATGGTAATTGATGGATACACACATCCTGTGGATGAAAGTGGTCAGAAGGTAGATAGAAAAAGGATATCTGACCAGCAAAAGCGTGATTTCAGAAACCATCATAAAGCAAGAACAATACTTCTCAGTGCCATCTCATACTCAGAATATGAGAAGATTTCAAACATAGAGACAACCAAAAACATGTTTGACTCTCTGAGAATGACGCATGAAGGCAACATACAAGTTAAAGAAACCAAGGCCCTTGCGCTCATTCAGAAATACAAAGCATTCAAGATGGAAGATAGTGAATCCATAGAAGCAATGTTCTCAAGATTCCAGATTCTTGTTGCTGGGCTGAAAGTTCTTGACCAAGGATATTCTACTGCTGATCACGTAAATAAGATCATCATAAGTCTACCAAAACAATGGAGGCCAACGATCACTACACTTAAGCTGGCTAAAGATCTCAACAAGATATCTCTGGAGGACTTGTTAGCTCCCTCAGAATTCATGAGATAGAGATAGAAGAAGACGAGCCTAAAAAACAAGGTAAGTGTTGCACCCCAAAATTTGCCCTCCCATATTCTCCAAGAAATGGCCAAGTCAAGCTGCAAAATTCCCCAAGGGTTGCATAATGCAAAGGTCTCCTATACAGTCAAAACTAGGGTTTGTGTTCTGATCAAGAAAAGGAAGTTTTCAAAGGCCCAATCAAGTCTCACATGCCTACAAACATGGTCAAGTATCCTCATATCAAGTTTCAAGGCATTCAGCTCAAAATTGCACAGTCAAAACCCTAATTGCACTACAGTCAACTGTAGGGGCAAAATGGTCATTTGACAGTCAAAAGTTCAAATTTTTGGTCAACATATCATTTTGAAGCCACAAACATCATTTGATCAATGCTTGATCATGATTCTCAAGATTTGGCTCAAAAATCATCAAAGATGCAAAAGTTTCCTTATTTGGACAGCTGAAAAAGTCAACTGAAATTGACCAGGGCATAACTTTCACATGGATTATCAGAAAAATTCCATCCAAAGCTCATTTTGAAGAGAAAGACATTTCCTACAACTCATCTTCATACTTCAAGTCCAAGAAATGCTCTCACAAAAAGTTATCAATTTCAACATTATAGGTCATTATCAAAAGTCAACAAAAAGGGACTTTAAGTCAAAGGCCATAACTTGGGATTGGTAAATCAAAATGACATGGGACCAAAGGCATTGGTTAGAGGACTCAAAGACCTTTCCAAAATGTCCAAGAACATGAGAAAAGCTTAAAAATTGAGCAAGTTATGCCTTGTAGAAGTTGGGAAAATTTTGGATATTTTGAAAAGTCAACATTACTTCAAATGACCTAAAATTGCTAATGGGCCCATTTTTCTTCCATGATTCATCATTCCAAGCATGTGCACGACCACTTGGCCCAAAGGGAAGTATTTTCTCATTTTTTATTTATTTATTTGAATTTTTATTTATATTAATTCATTTAAATCATTTAAATATGTGAAAAATATCTAACTTGACCTAATAAATCTTTTCATGCATGTTTTGCCCTCAATATCTCGTGCATATGCAAATGTGGAAAGATTTGGCTTGATTGGATCCTAATTGACACAAAAGCACATGAAAAAGATATGAAAATTATGGTGGAAAAAATCAAATATTCAATCAATGATTACAAGAGATTTGGATCCAATTTGTTAACCTAATTGATTCATATATATGCCAGGATCATAAACCTAATCATGAGGACCCTAAGCTGCGCAAGAAGGCCATTGAAAGACTTGAAAAAATTGTCAAAAAAACACAATTCTGAAATCAGCTTTAGAGGGCGATTCAAGACTTGATTCCTCTTCCATTAGCTTGCTGAAGGTTCATAGGACAAACTCCAATCATTCTCCAAGCCTCACACTCAAGAGAACGTAAGATCACCATGGAAATTGGTGAAGAAAAATCTTGAATCAGTTTCTAGCATTCCTGCATTCTCAACGCATTTTGTTATTGTATTTATGTTTTTAATGATGTTTGCAAACTAATCATGTACTTTAATTGAAGAATCACGCGTTGTAGGCCAAAACACCATGTTCGATTCTTAGGGTTCACAGGACTCTAAATTGGGGCTTTTCACCCAAGGACAAATTAAGGCTTGTGACCACCCTCATTGGAATCACCATGCTCCAACGAACAAGAACCAGCCATCGCGATCAATTTATGTGGCCTTATGGCCTATTCGTTATTTTCTCATATGTTACTTTCTGCAACGGTGTAAAAACCGTTGTCTAATGCTTGATGTTTCAGGAACGAAGAAGAAGATGACTAGCTGGCAGGGAGTGATTGGATCGTTTAAATTTCGCGCTAAAACATTATCCATACGCGTTGTTTATTTTATATTATTTGTTTGATGTTTAATGTTAACACGCGTAAGTTGATTCAGCTGGCAAGGGATGGTGATTGTAACGTTCAAGACCTGGGTTCAAGCCCCAGGTCTTCAATATTCTCCATATTATTTTCCAATCTATGTTCACGTGCAGCGCTTATGATAAGGACCACGATGCACTCTCACAAACCAAGCGTACACGCGTCTAGCATATTCAGATCAAGGGCTGAGAATTGATGGACACCATGAGGATGAGTCAGCGCGCGTATACGTGTCATGCAAAGTCAACAAAAGCCATGCTCAATGGGCCAGCATTATTTGGGCTATACCTCTCATATGGGGACAGAACCCCCTAAGGTTTTGCCATTCAATTTTATTTATTTTAGTTTTTTATTTGTTTCAATTATCCTTTTTTCTTTAAATTATTAATTTTTTTTATAAACTATAAAATACACAAGAATCAGAAAAATGAAAAAAAACATAATAAATATTTTATTTTAATTATTTTCATAAACAAATTGCATGTAAATAAATTTAGTTTAACTTAGGGTTTTGCAATATTAATTCTTTTCATAAAAAATCTAAAAAATGTAGAAATAGGTTTAATTAATTTTTTATTCCTTTTTAATATTTCTTTTTCACAATAATACTATTTATCTCATTTATTTTCATAATTAAAATTGTAAATTAATTAGGGTTAATTTAGGTTAAAAAACTCCAATATTTTTCTTAATAACTTAAAAAATAATTAGAACTAGGTTTAACATTTTATTTTAGTTTTAATTAATTCTTTTTCTATTAAATCTTAAAAAACATTAAAATACCAAAAACATTTTCTTTTAATTTTAATTTTAATTCCTTATTAATTTAATTTTGCGAAAGGGTCCAACGCCCTCGTTTCGATAATTCTTTTAGTTTCGCATATTTATTTTATGTCATTTAAATAATTATGTATCTCTCCCGAAGCCTTGTAAATAACCTTCTCGCACTTTTAATTCTTTACTTTTCTGTCAAATCGGGTCCGGTTTAATTTTGGCGATGTGGACCCGCGCCATTTGTAATAGCTTTAGATTTACTTTTCCGCAAATATTTTAACTGTTAAACAAAGCATGCAAGAATGAATGGACCTAAATAAAAACGAACGCGTAGAACACCGATAACATGACAAGACAAATATCTGAATCTGACACACAAATCACACACCACCCCTAGGGTACGCCTCACTGTTGCCTTGCCTCGAAAGGTGATCGTCGAGTAGAGGATGTATTAGTAAGTCCTCATGATCCGGGAACCTGGCATGAGGGTAGCTTCTAAGGTGTCTTCCCATTGCTCTGGTGATCACCATGTCCCGAACCTCGAATTGACCCGAACACCTCCAACGGTGGTGCTACCTACCTCTCAATGGTGGGATGGCACTACTTTAAAGGACATTTACACAGACGAATTCCTTAGGGTAGGTAGACGACTCTAGGTACTTGCTCTAAATTCAAAACAAATTCAAAAAATCTTTTCACACCGACACTTTTCAAAAGCTTTCAAAGCAATTTTTCAAACACTCTGATACAAGAGTCGAACTGGAATTTTCAAAGAAACTTTTTAAAACCCACATTGAAAAGCAAACAAACCATTTTGAAAACAAATGAGCAAGTACCTAAGAGCCCATGGATAACCATGGATAGAAAGGGTGCTAACACCTTCCCTTTCTATAATCTACCTCCCGAACCGAGAGCAATCTCTTTAAGGAATTTTTCTGTGCTCTTGTCCTTTCCATTTGGAGAAAATAAAAGACGGTGGCGACTCTTGCTTCCGCGACATTTCGCGAACCAGCGTTAAACAGTCAGTTCCAGATCCACCGATCACAGAACTGGCGACTCTGCTGGGGATACAAACTTAAAGTGAGGCGTACCTTAGGGATAGTTTATAACTGTGTTTTCAATTGCTTTCTTTGCTTGCTTTAAATTGTGGGACTGTCTTGGGAGTTCTATAGATCCTAACCCGGATCTGGGGGATACCTTTCTTAGAAAGTAGCAACAAGGCTGTGAGGGAACTGTGCTGGGTATACCGACATGGTTGAAACAGTCTGCTACGTTGATGTGGCACTTTGGTGTGTACCGGTAACCCTTGAGTTCAGTCAAGGAGAGTACGGGGCCTCCGCGTGGTGTCGTGAAGCATCAACATACCTTAGGAACCTTAATTGAACTATCTTGGCCTCTTTAGGGTAGTGAGATAACTGACTTTGGTGCAGTCCGAGGTTGGTTGATACTCGATACTACGCTCAATTGAGGGTTGCTTTCCTGGAATATTTCGGTCGCCAGTTCAGTGGCTAAATCGAAACGATGAACAATGAAAGCAATCCCGTGATATTGGGAACCTTAGAACCCGGTTACTTTGATTAGGACAGGTTGAACCCACCAACTTCAAGAGGGTACTACCCAGACCCCATGCTGGCCTTAAACCTTAAGGGCTTGTCTTGTGTGCCTTGTGTGCCTTACATGTTTGTCTTTGTAAATATCTGTGGTGTGTTTAATCATAGCATCATGACATCATCCAGCATCATATGCATTGACTAACCATTTCAGGGGTTCGGATTTTCATCTTTGTTCTTGTTTTGTAGGACATGGAAACTGTTCGTAGAAAGACGATTCAAGTCAGTCTTGTAAGGGTCCCTCCTCAGCTTAAGGAACTTATATCCAGGATTCCCGAGAACTCGTCCTTCAGTGAAAGGCATGGAAGCCTCATCAGCTTGGTCAACACCAGCATTGAGGAAGATATGATAAAGGTCTTGTTCCAATTCTTTGACCCTCTGCATCACTGTTTTACCTTCTTGGACTATCAGTTGGTACCTACATTGGAGGAGTTCTCCCGGCTCCTGAAGATCCCTATCCTTGATCAGCTACCCTTCAACGGTACAGAAAAGGAACCTAAGCTTGAAGAGATTGCTAAAGCCTTGCACCTACAGTCATCTGACCTCAAGGGACACTGGGAAGTTAGGAGTGGTATCAAAGGGTTCTTAGCCAGGTTTCTGTTTGAAAAGGCCCTTGAATGTTGGAACTCCCTTGACTTGCAAGCTTTTGAAGAGGTTGTGGCCCTCCTTGTCTATGGTCTGGTGTTGTTCCCTAATCCAGATCAGCTCATTGATATCAGTGCTGTTCAGATCTTTATGTCCAGGAATCCTATACCTACGTTGCTGGGGGACATCCTTCACTCATGTTACACTCGAACCATGAGAAAAAGAGGTGTCCTTATGTGTTGCACTCCTCTCCTGGGAAGGTGGTTTATTTCACACCTTCCACAATCAGTCTTGAAGAATGAGCGGGGTTTGAGATGGTCACAACGGTTGATGACTCTTACACATGCAGATATACATTGGTGCCCTAGGTCCAGAGAAGATGTCACTATCATTGATCGTTGCGGGGAGTACCCTAATGTTCCTTTACTTGGAATCAGAGGAGGTATTACTTATAGCCCATGCCTGGCTTGGAGACAGTTTGGTTATGCTCGGAGGGATGGTCCTCATGACATGTTAATTCCTGACATAGTTTTTGACTTCGACAACGATACTCAAGGACTTCGCCAGAGATTTATCAGAGCATGGAGGATGCCAAGTAGGATAGACTGCAAGACACTGGGGCACATGAACTCCATCCCATTGGAACCTTATCTCAAGTGGGTACGAGCCCGCTCCCGGAAGTTAGTGATGCCTTATCCTCACATGCTCCCAGTAATCAAGGAACCAGTCCTGGAAGGGGAAGTGTCCTACACTATTCAGCACCCTGACATGCCCACATCCTGGGAAGAGATGCAGAAGAGCTGGATCCAGCTTAAGGAGGAAAGGAATTCTCTTGAGACCAGTCTACATGCCAGCGAAAAGAAGGTCTTGGAGCTCACCGCCTGTTGCATGAGGAGAGGAACCTCAACACTTACATAGCTCCAAAGAGGATGCGCAGTGTATTTTGGGATTAATTTGATTTTTGTATTTTTGCCCATGAGGCCTTAATGTATTAAACAATGATTTCTCTATTGATAACGTGTGTTCCTTTTTGTCTACAACAAATTTGAACTTTCGAACCCTTGAATGCATTGCATACGCATTTCATACATCATGTGCATAGCAGGTTTTTCCTCTTTTCAGGTTGCTTACAGTTCTTCGCTGTTTATTTCAGCATCATGAATCCCAAATCTGCATCAACTGAGACATCAATCAAGGCTCTTCAGGCGCAGAATGCGCAGTTTCAGGAATTAATCAAGGGTCTGGCTCAAGGCCAAGAAGAACTGAAGGCTATGCTCCTGAAGAAGGAGAAGAAGAAGAAGAGAAGAACTGTTCTGTTCAACTCGGGCCGAAGGTTTGGAAATACTCTGCAGCATGAAGAGGCTGGTTCTTCTGTTGGCAAGAGTCCTTCTCAGGCAGAAGTAAAGGTCCCTAGTCCGGTAGTCTCCGACAACGAGACAGATTTTGATGAAGAGCAGTACCCTCCGGCAGACGACCGATACAAGCAACTGGAGGATAGGTTGAAGGCTATGGAGGTTCAACAGGTACCTGGGATGGATTTCGGAGATTTGGGTTTGTCAACTGGCGTGATCATCCCTCACAAGTTCAAAGCACCATCCTTCTCCAAATATGACGGGGCGTCTTGTCCCAAGCTGCATTTGAGGTCCTATGTTCGGAAAATTCAGCCGTACTCTGCGGATAAGAATTTATGGATCCACTTCTTCCAGGAGAGTCTTTCAGGGACTCATCTCGAATGGTTCTATCAGCTGGATGGGACCAAGGTTCGTAACTGGGAGGAGTTGGCTACTGCTTTCTATAAGCAGTATCAATATAATGCCGACCTTGCCCCCACACGTACCCAACTCCAGGGTATGTCGTTAGGTGCAAGCGAAGGTTTTAAGGAGTACGCTCAGAAGTGGAGAGACCTGGCTGGCAGGGTGCAGCCGCCGTTGACTGATCGGGAGTTGGTGGACATGTTCTTGGGGACCCTATCTGGGCCATTTTTCAACCATCTCATTGGGAATTCTTCTGCTGGGTTCACTGATTTGATTTTAACTGGAGAGAGAATTGAAGCTGGGTTAAAGTCTGGGAAGATTGCGAAGGGTGCATCATCTAGTTCGGAAAAGAAACCATTCAAGAAGGAGTCTAGTGCCGTATATGGTTCCAGGAAATCAGAGAGACCTGAGCACCGCCAATCTGTCAGTGCGGTGATGATCGCTAAGCCTGCTGCCGCTCCCCGGCCAACTAACCCTCAAAAGTTTGAAAGACCCCGGAGGGAATTCACCCGCTTAAGCATGACTTTATCGCAGATACTGCCACAGTTGCTATCCACTAATCTAGTGACTGTCAGGGAGGCGCCGAAGTTTCCAAATACTGCATCTCCCAAGTACAACCCGAATGCTCGTTGTGCTTATCATTCAGATAGCCCGGGGCACTCTACCGATGACTGTTGGGCACTAAAGAACAAGCTGCAGGACCTTATTGATGCCCAGGAGGTACAGTTTGAGGCATCTGACAAGCCTAATGTGGTGACAGCTCCCCTACCTGCTCATGGGGTAAATGCTATTGGGGACGAAGACGAAGTGGATGATGCTGAGTTTGATAGCTGGATCTACCCGGCAACCGACGGAGGATCTAACAATTGGAGTGCAAAGGACAACTTATATGTTTCTCTTGTTACTAAGTAATGAATTCCTATGTTTTTGGTATTTGTAATAAACAATGATAAACTCTATGGCCCGGTGTCTTACCCGAGGCACCGTGGTTCTATTTGTGAGGGCATACAAACTGTCATTTCATATATCATGAATAAAAATCTTGGACGTATTTTTCGCATTGCAAATATTGTGTTCCTTTTCTGTCTTTCTTTTCCTTTACATGATTTTCAAAAACAGCTGTATTTACACACACACTCACTCATACAGGTTTCAATCCACTCTGGATCTCACTGATAACAACTCTGCTACTGCCAATTATGACTTTGAAAATCCGATCAACTTAGCCGAAGACGAAGGTGAAGATGATTGCGAAGTGCCTGGCGAGCTTGCTAGACTGTTGCTTCAGGAAGAGAGGGCAATTCAACCCCATGAAGAGCCAGTGGAAACCATAAACTTGGGTACTGAGACAGACAGAAAAGAGGTAAAGATTGGTGCCAACCTAGAGCTCAGCGTGAAGCAACGGTTAACCAAGATGCTGCATGATTATATGGAGATATTTGCCTGGTCCTACGAAGACATGCCAGGGTTGGATACCGACATTGTGGTCCATCACTTGCCAACTAAGGAAGACTGCCCTCCAGTTAAGCAAAAGGTCCGTCGGATGCATCCAGAGATGTCCGAAAAGATTAAAGCCGAGGTTATGAAACAGTTTGACGCTGGGTTCCTTGCAGTGACTTCTTACCCTCAGTGGGTTGCTAATGTGGTGCCGGTACCAAAGAAAGACGGTAAGGTCAGAATGTGTGTCGACTACAGGGATCTGAACAGGGCCATCCCCAAAGATGACTTCCCCTTACCTCACATTGATGTCCTTGTCGATAATACAGCTCAGCACAAGGTATTCTCTTTCATGGATGGCTTTTCAGGTTACAATCAGATCAAGATGGCACCTGAAGACATGGAAAAGACTACATTTGTTACTCAGTGGGGCACCTTCTCTTACAAGGTCATGCCATTTGGATTAAAGAACGCTGGGGCAACCTATCAACGTGCCATGGTTGCCTTATTTCATGACATGATCCACCACGAGATAGAAGTGTATGTGGACGACATGATCGCTAGGTCCCAGACTGAGGAAGAGCACCTAGATCATCTGCAGAAGTTGTTTGACCGGTTGAAACTGTACAAGCTGAGATTGAACCCGAACAAGTGCACCTTCGGGGTGAGATCTGGGAAGTTGCTAGGCTTCATGGTCGGTGATAAAGGTATTCAAGTGGACCCTGCTAAGGTCAAAGCTATTCAAGAGATGCCAGTTCCTAAGACAGAGAAGGAAGTCAGAGGCTTTTTAGGACGCCTGAATTACATTGCCCGGTTCATCTCACATCTGACTGCTACCTGTGAGCCAATCTTCAAGCTGCTGAAGAAAGATCAGGTAGTACGTTGGAACGATGAATGTCAGGCTGCTTTCGACAGAATCAAAGAATATCTCCAAGAACCACCCATCCTTATGCCACCGGTTGAAGGGAGACCTCTGATATTATACCTAACAGTGCTTGACAACTCAATGGGGTGTGTGCTGGGGCAACATGACGAGTCTGGCCGAAAAGAGCATGCCATTTATTACCTTAGCAAAAAGTTTACCGACTGTGAGACCCGATACTCACTGCTTGAGAAAACTTGCTGCGCTTTGGTATGGGCTGCTCGCCGGCTAAGACAGTATATGCTGACTCACACTACTTTGTTGATCTCAAAAATGGATCCTATAAAGTACATATTCGAAAAGCCTGCTCTGTCCGGGAGAATTGCAAGATGGCAAATGATCTTGACGGAATACGACATTCAGTACACAACCCAGAAAGCCATCAAGGGAAGTGTATTGGCAGACCACCTGGCACATCAAGCTGTGGATGACTATCAATCAATGAACTTCGAATTTCCAGATGAAAGCATCATGATAGTAACTGACTGTGAAGTACCTGGACCGGATGAAGGACCTGAACCAGGATCTCGATGGTCTATGCACTTTGACGGAGCTTCTAATGCTTTGGGAAATGGTATCGGCGCCATAATCATATCTCCACAAGGTACTCACACTCCACTCACCGTCCGGCTATGTTTCAACTGTACCAACAACATGGCGGAGTATGAGGCGTGCATCATGGGTCTTCAAGCTGCGATCGACCTAAGGATCAAATTTCTAAGTGTCTTCGGAGATTCCGCTCTTGTGATCAATCAGATCAAAGGAGAGTGGGATACGAAACATCCAAACCTGATTCCTTACAGAGAATGTGTGTTGACCCTGATTCCCCACTTCACAGAGATAACCTTTGAGCACTTCCCAAGAGAAGAGAATCAGTTAGCGGACGCGTTAGCTACAATGTCTTCAATGTTCAAGGTCAAATGGGATAATGAGGCTCCCCGGATCATCATTTGGAAACTGGACGAACCAGCATACTGTTGTGATCTCGAAACTGAATTGGTGACTGAGAAGCCTTGGTACCACGAAGTGAAGAGATACTTGGAAACTCAGGAATACCCTGAAGGTGCCTCTATCAATGATAAGAAATTCCTGAGGAGGTTTGCAGCCAAGTTCTTCCTAAGCAACGGCATCTTATACAAGCGAAACCATGATTCAACCTTACTGCGTTGTGTGGATAAGACCGAAGCGGAAAGGATCATGGAAGAGCTACATGAAGGGACCTTTGGTACGCATTCCAGTGGACACACTATGGCTAAGAAAATCCTACGGGCAGGATATTACTGGTCCACAATGGAAGCTGACTGCTACCAACACTCCGGGACATGCCACAAGTGCCAGATTTATGCAGACAAGGTGCATGTTCCTCCGGTTCCCCTGAATGTTCTGACTGCACCTTGGCCGTTTGCAATATGGGGCATAGACATGATCGGCGAGATTAAACCTACGGCATCTAATGGACATCGCTTCATCCTAGTGGCGATTGATTATTTCATGAAGTGGGTCGAGGCAGCATCCTATGCTACGGTAACCAAGACTGTTGTGGCACGGTTCATTCGGCACAACCTGATATGTCGGTACGGCGTCCCTGAGCGGATTATTACAGACAACGGTACCAATCTGAACAACAAGATGATCACTGAGCTCTGCGAACAGTTCAAGATACAGCACCACAATTCTTCTCCTTACAGACCGAAGATGAATGGGGCTGTAGAAGCAGCTAACAAGAACATCAAGAAGATCGTGCAGAAGATGACAGTGACTTACAAAGATTGGCACGAGATGTTACCGTTCGCTCTACATGGGTATCGTACCTCAGCTAGGACGTCAACCGGGGCAACTCCTTTCTCTCTGGTTTATGGCATGGAGGCAGTCTTGCCAATCGAAGTACAAATTCCCTCTCTCCGGATAATGAAGGATGCAAATCTGAGCGAAGATGATTGGATCCAGACACGACTTGATCAGCTCAACCTCATTGATGAAAAGAGACTTGCTGCTATCTGCCATGGTCAGACGTATCAGAAACGGATGATCAGGGCATTTAACAAAAAGGTCAGACCGCAGGAATATCAAGTTGGGGATCTGGTAATCAAGAGAATTATCCTTCCTCAGAGTGATCCAAGGGGCAAACAGACCCCCACATACGAAGGGCCATTTGTGGTTAAACATGTGTTCTCAGGAGGAGCCATGATTCTAACCACCATGGATGGTGACGACCTTCCTCACCCCGCCAATGCAGACATAGTAAAAAAATACTACGCATAAAAAAAGACCCGCTAGGCTGACATGCCTAGGCAAAAATTAGGGCCTCCCGTCGAACCAAAAGGGTTCGGGCAAAATGAAGGGATGAAAATGAAAAAATCTGTACACCCGGCAAGTCGAAAACCTGAAAAGGCGGCTTGGGCAAAAATGGGTATCCCGGTGGACCGAAAACCCGAAAAGGGCGGTCCAGGCAAAAATTAGGGATAAAGCATAATACTGTGTCTCATTGATCACTTTGCATCCAGAATCCGGTATCCACATCAAGTTCAGACGGCATCGATCAGTCAGCTTCATTTTCGACCAAGGTCATCAAGTGATGAGACGCTCGGAGTTATAAAGGCAATAGCAGAGTTGAAACCCAGTGGGATCATTCATTTCACACAGCTGTTTTATTTTCTTTTGTACAAAAACTTGTATAAACTCTTTTGCTCGGCGACGTCCTCTTACTAGGACGTCAGCCTCTTGTACACAAAACGCCTATTCACAGGCCATTCAAAATCAATACAAATATATTTTCAGTTAAACGTGCCAACTGTATTTCTTTTTCTGTTTTGTTTTGCGAAGAACGTCCAAGGTTCAATTTGTGATATATGCATTGACAATAATTTGCTAACTCATAAATATTTGCATACGAAACAAAGGAATTAATTGCAGGTGACACTAGAAACAGGGGCAATAAAGAGTTGTCTGAGCAGTCTAATTGTTCTATCCTCCAAGGTACCAAGGTAGGTTCAGCTAAAGACCCTAACCAGGCATCTTAATTCCCCAGAGAGTAAGTCAGCAGTCAGTGCATTCTTCTCCAGGCAGAGTTATCAAATCTTAAGGAAATTGGGTATCCTCCAGCAGATCCCAACATTCCCCAGCAGCATGCATATCCATGAAAAGCATCCCCGGCAATCTTGGTCTAAAGATTGTTCCCCGGCGGCAGACCAGCATTCAAAGGAATCGCTTCCCCAACATATCAAAACTCCCCAGAAGAGTCCAATCCAGTTTCCCCAGGAAAGTTGGAATTCATATCCCCAAGCAGTAAGCTTATCCCCATTAAATTCTGGAAGCTTATCCCTCGCAGAGCACGAACGCGCCGTCCGGCTTTATTTAAAGAGTTATTTCCTTAACAGGATATAACTGGGTTATCCTCAGCCAAAAGCCACGGAAAGAGCGTCCTCGACGAAGTCTTCTTACCCCAGCGAATTCCATCAACACTTCCAATGCAATAAGGGTATCCCCAGCAAATTATTATCTACACTCTACAAGGCATCCCTCTTCCCACAGAGTATTGCTTCCCAGCATGGTCGCTAGAGTATCTTTTTCTCCCCGCAGAATCCTCCATTTGCCAAGTTATTCCGCAACGGAGTCATCTTCTCCTACCGATATTCTTGCAGTTATCCTCCCCAGCGGAAGCAAAAGCTATTCCTCAGCATCAGCCCAGGATATGACTTCCCGGCACCCGTCAAGGATTCACTTTCCAAGACAAAAACATACATAAAACATCACATACATCATTATAACATGCATAGACACATCATATCATACAAGTCTCATTTATGTTGAGAACATCATTGCTTGATCCATATCATGCATTGCATATGTCTGACCTTTACCTTTCAGGAAAGAATCAACTAAATTCTCAATCATACTCCAAGACCTAGACCGGTTCAGTTAAATCGACCCCAAGATTTTCCTGATGCTTATCCAGTCAAAGGCCTTCTCTGGTTCAGTCAGATCGACCCTAAGATCTCCCTGATGCTTATCCAGTTGAAGATATTTCAAGACCTTGTCCGGTTCAGTTAAATCGACCCTAAGATTTTCCTGATGCTTATCCAGTCAAAGGCCTTCTCTGGTTCAGTCAGATCGACCCTAAGATCTCCCTGATGCTTATCCAGTTGAAGATATTCCAAGACCTAGACCGGTTCAGTTAAATCGACCCTAAGATTTTCCTGATGCTTATCCAGTCAAAGGCCTTCTCTGGTTCAGTCAGATCGACCCTAAGATCTCCCTGATGCTTATCCAGTTGAAGATATTTCAAGACCTAGACCGGTTCAGTTAAATCGACCCTAAGATTTTCCTGATGCTTATCCAGTCAAAGGCCTTCTCTGGTTCAGTCAGATCGACCCTAAGATCTCCCTGATGCTTATCCAGTTGAAGATATTTCAAGACCTTGACCGGTTCAGTTAAATCGACCCTAAGATTTTCCTGATGCTTATCCAGTCAAAGGCCTTCTCTGGTTCAGTCAGATCGACCCTAAGATCTCCCTGATACTTATCCAGTTGAAGATATTCCAAGACCTTGTCCGGTTCAGTTAAGTCGACCCCAAGATTTTCCTGATGCTTATCCAGTCAAAGGCCTTCTCTGGTTCAGTCAGATCGACCCTAAGATCTCCCTGATGCTTATCCAGTTGAAGACATTTCAAGACCTAGACCGGTTCAGTTAAATCGACCCTAAGATTTTCCTGATGCTTATCCAGTCAAAGGCCTTCTCTGGTTCAGTCGGATCGACCCTAAGATCTCCCTGATGCTTATCCAGTTGAAGATATTTCAAGACCTAGACCGGTTCAGTTAAATCGACCCTAAGATTTTCCTGATGCTTATCCAGTCAAAGGCCTTCTCTGGTTCAGTCAGATCGACCCTAAGATCTCCCTGATGCTTATCCAGTTGAAGATATCCCAAGACCTTGTCCGGTTCAGTTAAGTCGACCCCAAGATTTTCCTGATGCTTATCCAGTCAAAGGCCTTCTCTGGTTCAGTCAGATCGACCCTAAGATCCCCCTGATGCTTATCCAGTTGAAGATATTCCAAGACCTTGTCCGGTTCAGTTAAGTCGACCCTAAGATTTTCCTGATGCTTATCCAGTCAAAGGCCTCCTCTGGTTCAGTCAGATCGACCCTAAGATCTCCCTGATTCTTATCCCAGTAGAAGACACCCAAGATTTTTCTCAACGAGCGTTGTTGAAATTAAAGTCGCCCAAGATTCTCTTATCATTCATGCTAAGGCAGTAACCATCCCTGGTTCATTCATCGCCGTTTGAAGCTCCAGACTCAACTCCTACAACCAGTCAGGACATATCTATACCAAGCATCCAAAAAAATCAGCTCCTGCAACGTGTCAGGTACTCATTTTTCTGTTTTGCAGGTATGCAGGTTCTCGCTAAGGAATCTCCTACGCGATCAACATCCAGATGGCATCTATAAGCCCATCATCCTATCCAGCAATCTCTAAATGGCATCTATAAGCCCATTCCCCCATCACACTGCTAACATGTGAGCGCAAATTTCTGGGCACTCTAGTGTCCAATCATCTTCTACCCTCGGATTACGAAAGGCACGCCAGCCAATCTGCATCCTCAGGTCTAAGAAGATTGAACAGGGGCAACTGTTGCACCCCAAAATTTGCCCTCCCATATTCTCCAAGAAATGGCCAAGTCAAGCTGCAAAATTCCCCAAGGGTTGCATAATGCAAAGGTCTCCTATACAGTCAAAACTAGGGTTTGTGTTCTGATCAAGAAAAGTAAGTTTTCAAAGGCCCAATCAAGTCTCACATGCCTACAAACATGGTCAAGTATCCTCATATCAAGTTTCAAGGCATTCAGCTCAAAATTGCACAGTCAAAACCCTAATTGCACTACAGTCAACTGTAGGGGCAAAATGGTCATTTGACAGTCAAAAGTTCAAATTTTTGGTCAACATATCATTTTGAAGCCACAAACATCATTTGATCAATGCTTGATCATGATTCTCAAGATTTGGCTCAAAAATCATCAAAGATGCAAAAGTTTCCTTATTTGGACAGCTGAAAAAGTCAACTGAAATTGACCAGGGCATAACTTTCACATGGATTATCAGAAAAATTCCATCCAAAGCTCATTTTGAAGAGAAAGACATTTCCTACAACTCATCTTCATACTTCAAGTCCAAGAAATGCTCTCACAAAAAGTTATCAATTTCAACATTATAGGTCATTATCAAAAGTCAACAAAAAGGGACTTTAAGTCAAAGGCCATAACTTGGGATTGGTAAATCAAAATGACATGGGACCAAAGGCATTGGTTAGAGGACTCAAAGACCTTTCCAAAATGTCCAAGAACATGAGAAAAGCTTAAAAATTGAGCAAGTTATGCCTTGTAGAAGTTGGGAAAATTTTGGATATTTTGAAAAGTCAACATTACTTCAAATGACCTAAAATTGCTAATGGGCCCATTTTTCTTCCATGATTCATCATTCCAAGCATGTGCACGACCACTTGGCCCAAAGGGAAGTATTTTCTCATTTTTTATTTATTTATTTGAATTTTTATTTATATTAATTCATTTAAATCATTTAAATATGTGAAAAATATCTAACTTGACCTAATAAATCTTTTCATGCATGTTTTGCCCTCAATATCTCGTGCATATGCAAATGTGGAAAGATTTGGCTTGATTGGATCCTAATTGACACAAAAGCACATGAAAAAGATATGAAAATTATGGTGGAAAAAATCAAATATTCAATCAATGATTACAAGAGATTTGGATCCAATTTGTTAACCTAATTGATTCATATATATGCCAGGATCATAAACCTAATCATGAGGACCCTAAGCTGCGCAAGAAGGCCATTGAAAGACTTGAAAAAATTGTCAAAAAAACACAATTCTGAAATCAGCTTTAGAGGGCGATTCAAGACTTGATTCCTCTTCCATTAGCTTGCTGAAGGTTCATAGGACAAACTCCAATCATTCTCCAAGCCTCACACTCAAGAGAACGTAAGATCACCATGGAAATTGGTGAAGAAAAATCTTGAATCAGTTTCTAGCATTCCTGCATTCTCAACGCATTTTGTTATTGTATTTATGTTTTTAATGATGTTTGCAAACTAATCATGTACTTTAATTGAAGAATCACGCGTTGTAGGCCAAAACACCATGTTCGATTCTTAGGGTTCACAGGACTCTAAATTGGGGCTTTTCACCCAAGGACAAATTAAGGCTTGTGACCACCCTCATTGGAATCACCATGCTCCAACGAACAAGAACCAGCCATCGCGATCAATTTATGTGGCCTTATGGCCTATTCGTTATTTTCTCATATGTTACTTTCTGCAACGGTGTAAAAACCGTTGTCTAATGCTTGATGTTTCAGGAACGAAGAAGAAGACGACTAGCTGGCAGGGAGTGATTGGATCGTTTAAATTTCGCGCTAAAACATTATCCATACGCATTGTTTATTTTATATTATTTGTTTGATGTTTAATGTTAACACGCGTAAGTTGATTCAGCTGGCAAGGGATGGTGATTGTAACGTTCAAGACCTGGGTTCGAGCCCCAGGTCTTCAATATTCTCCATATTATTTTCCAATCTATGTTCACGTGCAGCGCTTATGATAAGGACCACGATGCACTCTCACAAACCAAGCGTACACGCGTCTAGCATATTCAGATCAAGGGCTGAGAATTGATGGACACCATGAGGATGAGTCAGCGCGCGTATACGTGTCATGCAAAGTCAACAAAAGCCATGCTCAATGGGCCAGCATTATTTGGGCTATACCTCTCATATGGGGACAGAACCCCCTAAGGTTTTGCCATTCAATTTTATTTATTTTATTTTTTATTTGTTTCAATTATCCTTTTTTCTTTAAATTATTAATTTTTTTTTATAAACTATAAAATACACAAGAATCAGAAAAATGAAAAAAACATAATAAATATTTTATTTTAATTATTTTCATAAACAAATTGCATGTAAATAAATTTAGTTTAACTTAGGGTTTTGCAATATTAATTCTTTTCATAAAAAATCTAAAAAATGTAGAAATAGGTTTAATTAATTTTTTATTCCTTTTTAATATTTATTTTTCACAATAATACTATTTATCTCATTTATTTTCATAATTAAAATTGTAAATTAATTAGGGTTAATTTAGGTTAAAAAACTCCAATATTTTTCTTAATAACTTAAAAAATAATTAGAACTAGGTTTAACATTTTATTTTAGTTTTAATTAATTCTTTTTCTATTAAATCTTAAAAAACATTAAAATACCAAAAACATTTTCTTTTAATTTTAATTTTAATTTCTTATTAATTTAATTTTGCGAAAGGGTCCAACGCCCTCGTTTCGATAATTCTTTTAGTTTCACATATTTATTTTATGTCATTTAAATAATTATGTATCTCTCCCGAAGCCTTGTAAATAACCTTCTCGCACTTTTAATTCTTTACTTTTCTGTCAAATCGGGTCCGGTTTAATTTTGGCGATGTGGACCCGCGCCATTTGTAATAGCTTTAGATTTACTTTTCCGCAAATATTTTAACTGTTAAACAAAGCATGCAAGAATGAATGGACCTAAATAAAAACGAACGCGTAGAACACCGATAACATGACAAGACAAATATCTGAATCTGACACACAAATCACACACCACCCCTAGGGTACGCCTCACTGTTGCCTTGCCTCGAAAGGTGATCGTCGAGTAGAGGATGTCTTAGTAAGTCCTCATGATCCGGGAACCTGGCATGAGGGTAGCTTCTAAGGTGTCTTCCCATTGCTCTGGTGATCACCATGTCCCGAACCTCGAATTGACCCGAACACCTCCAACGGTGGTGCTACCTACCTCTCAATGGTGGGATGGCACTACTTTAAAGGACATTTACACAGACGAATTCCTTAGGGTAGGTAGACGACTCTAGGTACTTGCTCTAAATTCAAAACAAATTCAAAAAATCTTTTCACACCGACACTTTTCAAAAGCTTTCAAAGCAATTTTTCAAACACTCTGATACAAGAGTCGAACTGGAATTTTCAAAGAAAATTTTTAAAACCCACATTGAAAAGCAAACAAACCATTTTGAAAACAAATGAGCAAGTACCTAAGAGCCCATGGATAACCATGGATAGAAAGGGTGCTAACACCTTCCCTTTCTATAATCTACCTCCCGAACCGAGAGCAATCTCTTTAAGGAATTTTTCTGTGCTTTTGTCCTTTCCATTTGGAGAAAATAAAAGACGGTGGCGACTCTTGCTTCCGCGACATTTCGCGAACCAGCGTTAAACAGTCAGTTCCAGATCCACCGATCACAGTAAGCCTTTAGCATTAAAATCTAACAAAAAACTTAACTCTAAGGTTTTGCAGGCTATGGAAGAAACTTCTGATGGATCCTCATCAGAAGAAGACGAATTGTCTCTTCTCTCCAGAAGGGTCAATCAACTGTGGAAGCAGAGACAAAGAAAATTCAGAAACCCAAGAAGATCAGAGAATCAAAATGAATCCTCCTCCATATATAGAAAGTCCGAGTCCTTCTCTCGACACAAAAGATCTGAAGCTTCCTCCGGTCACAGAAAGTCAAATAACAAAGACATCATCTGCTATGAGTGAAATGAACAAGGGCACTACAAAAGTGACTTTCCAAGGCTTCAGAAGGAGAAGCCCAAAAATAAGTTCTTCAAGGAGAAGAAGAAAAGCCTCATGGCAACATGGGACGATTCAGAAACTTCTGATGCTGACTCAGAGTCAGATGATGAAAGAGCCAACATCGCTCTTATGGAAAATGTGACAGAAGACAACGAAGCTTTTGGTTCAGACTCAAAATCAGACACAGAAGAGGTATTCCTTGATTTCACTGTTAATTTTACTAAAGCTGAACTTGCAGAAAGTCTGAATGAAATTCTGGAAAGGTATCAGTAGATCAGAGTCAAATTCAAGAACCTTAAAAAGGATCTTGTCTCAGACTCTGAAACAACTGAGAGTCTTAGATTAGAAAATTCTGAGTTAAAAGAAAATATTTTAAAATTAGAAAATGATTTACAAGACTCTCAGAAGGAAATAATCCCAGAGACTCCCAATAATGCTGATAAGATCATCAAAGAGTATGATCACATCTTTCAGAAGTTTCTGGCTAAAAAATAGATAGAAGCAAGATGGCTTCAATGATCTATGGAGTTAGCAGGAATGACAAAAAAGGAATAGGATACCAAGGTAAGGTATATCCACCTAAGAAAGTCATGGACCTAGTTATAAAATGCACACCACTAAAATCACACTTCACATACGGGCACACACGTGACCTAAAATACACTAGTAATGATTATTCTGCCAAACCAAAATTCAAACAGAATTTTGGTAAAACTAACAAACAAGGACCCAAAAAGATATGGGTACCTAAGGATAAAATTATATATGTAGCGGATATCTTTAGCAGCAAGGCTAAAACACCAGTCATGGTACCTGGACTCTGGATGCTCTCGACACATGACGGGAAGAAAGCATATGTTCCAAAGCCTGGAACTTAAACCTGGAGGCTACGTGGGCTTTGGAGGCAACCAAAGAGGGAAGATCATTGGCTCTGAAACAGTAGGTAATGGTAATCTTCCTTCTATTAATAATGTGCTTTTAGTTGATGGATTGATGCATAACCTGTTATCCATAAGTAAATTAAGTGATAACGATTATGATATAATCTTTAATCAAAATTCATGCAAAGCTATTAGTCAGAAAGATGGAACTATCCTGTTTAATGGAAAGAGGAAAAACAACATTTATAAGATAAAACTTTCTGAACTAAAAATTCAGAACGTAAAATGCCTTCTTTTTGTTAACAACGAGCAATGGGTCCGACACAGAAGATTGGGGCATGTTAGTATGAGAAGAATATCTCAGATTAACAAACTCAATTTGGTCAAAGGACTTCCTAATCTGAAGTTCAGCTCAGATGCTCTGTGTGAAGCATGTCAGAAAGGAAAATTTGCAAAACCTGCTTTTAAAGCTAAAAACGCTGTTTCCACCTCAAGGCCATTAGAACTTCTGCACATAGACTTATTTAGACCAGTGAAAACTGCGTCTGTCAGTGGCAAGAAGTATGGGTTAGTGATCGTAGATGACTATAGCAGATGGACATGGGTAAAGTTCTTAAGACACAAGGACGAGTCACATTCTATGTTCGTTGCCTTCTGTAACCAAGTTCAGAATGAAAAAGGATCTTAGAATTATCAAAGTCTGAAGTGATCATGGTGGAGAATTTGAAAATAAAAAATTTGAAACATTTTTTAATGAAAAAGGAATTTCGAATGACTTCTCTTGTCCTAGAACTCCTAAACAAAATGGAGTTGTAGAACGAAAGAACAGAACATTGCAAGAAATAGCCAGAACCATGATCAATGAGACTAACATTGCTAAGATCTTCTTGGCAGAAGCAATTAACACAACATGTTATATTCAGAATAGAATCTCTATAAGACCTATTCTGGTAAAGACTCCATATGAATTGTGGAAGAACAGAAAGCCCAACATTTCTTATTTCCATCCTTTTGGATGCACATGTTTTATTCTGAATACTAAAGATCATCTGAACAAGTTTGACTCTAAAGCACATAAGTGTATTATGTTAGGATACTCTGAACGCTCAAGAGGGTACAAAGTATACAATACAGAAACACAGATTGTTGAAGAGTCAATCAGTGTTAGATTTGATGATAATCTTGACCCTTAAAAATCAAAGCAGAATGAATCTTTTGCAGATATATAAGTTGAATTCACAGGTGCTGAAGACAACTCATCAAAAGCTTCCAACAGAGATGCTCCAACAACTTCAGAAGAAAATGTCACAAGCGTTCCAGTACCTTCTGTTGATCTACTCCAGAAAAGTTTATCCAGAAGCAGCATAGCTCACCCAGAAGATAAGATCCTGGGAAAGAAGGATGATCCAATCAGAACAAGATCAACATTCAGAAACTCTGAAGAATCCCTCATGGGACTGGTCTCACTGATTGAACCAAAAACTATTAATGAAGCTCTTCTGGACAATGACTGGATTCTGGCAATGCAGGAGGAATTAAACCAGTTCACCAGTGTGATACGATGGCAGAACCGACTGTTTGAATGCTGGTTTGTGTTTTGTGTTTTTGTTCGTAAAATGTCGCGGTAAGCAAGAGTCGCCACCAACTTTTATTTTATCCAATCATGGAAAAGGAAAAAGAACAGAAAAAACCTTTTTTTCGAGATTTTGAGTACGGGGGGTAGATTATAGAAAGGGAAGGTGTTAGCACCCTTTCTATCCATGGTTTTCCATGGGCTCTTAGGTACTTGCTCATCTTTTAAAATTGCTTGTGTACGTGCTTTGTTTTGAAAAGAGTTTTAACTTCGTGATAACCCTTGTATCAGTCCTCAAGGGTGTGACTAAGTTGTTTTGAAAATTGTTTTAAAATGTGTAAGTGTGAAAACTTTTTATTTGAGCAAGTACCTACTAGCATCTACCTACTCGGAAAAAGATCGTTTCTATTCTTGTTTCCTTTAGACAGTGCTATCCCACTATTGAGAAGTAGGTAGCACCGTCGTTGGAGTTGTAAGGGTCAATTCGTAAGGGACGTGTGATCACTTAAAGCAATGTTAGGCCGTCTTAGTAACAACCCTAAAGTCTTAAGATCATATTCGAGGCAACATTTCCGAGGCAACATTTCCGAACAGGACATTTGATCTTTGTTAGACAGGAGGGCAACCACTAAGACACACTATACTTAATGATCGTTTTACCGAAGGCAACCAAAGTGAGAGTATACCCTAAGAGTGATATGTGCAAATGATTTGTTTTCAGTTATTTATCTTTGCACATTAGGGTTTTCTAACTGTATTAAATTATCATGCAATCTTGTCATTCAATCCTATTAACATACATCTAGACAGTTAAATATTTGCGAGAATTAAAATGCGAGAAAGTAAATCTACGCTATTACAAGGCTTCGGGGAGGGGGATTAATTACATAGCCAAAAACCCGGAAAAATAAGCGATAAGTAAAAGCCCTAAATTAAACTATTACATACCAGTGAGCAGTTACAACAATATTGGCAAAAATAAATAATCAGCGCGCGGCGAACTAAATGCGAAGCGACTAGGGTTTTGACCCATGACTAAACCTAATTGTAATTGATTAAAGTAAACATGTTTTTTTTGTCATTTTTTGTTATTTAAGAAAGTAATGAAATAATTGAATTAAAAAAGAAAATCCTAAATTCTAATTAATTTTAATTGTGAAAGAAATTAGAATTGCCTTAAATTAATTAAACTAATTACTTAAAAAAACATTTATTAAGCAAAATAAGTCTTCTTTTTGTGATTTTTGGTTGGTTAATTTTAGAAAAAATAATTTTGGTGTTGATAAAAAAAAGTAGAATAATTAAAGAAAAGAAAATTACAAAATAAGAAATAACCCAAGGGCCTGCTGTCAGCGGCTCTGATCAGAGGATGATGGTCCAGAAGATGGTGGCCCTCAGAAGATGGGGACACTGGGCCTGCTCCTGGCTGGTGGATCCAGCAGATGATGACACTCAGAAGATGAGGTGCGCTGGATCTAGTTTTGAATGGGATCCAGAAGATGATGGCCTGCACGTGCTGGATCTAGTTCTGACTGGGATCTAAAAGATGATACGCTGGATCTGGTCCTGGCTAATGGATCAGAAAGATGGTGCACTAGATCTGATGCTGGCTAGTGGATCTAGAAGGTGATGATCCTCAGAAGATGCACGTGTTGGCTCTGGCGAAAACAAAGGAGAAAATACCAAAAGCTCACGCCTGGGATCGAACCCAGAACAATGAGCTTCTGACTTCCTTCTTCTGACCAATTGCGCTGGATACTAATTCATTAATACAATAAAAAAACAATATATATCATAACAATAAGTTTCTGGCCAGAATAAACGCGCCAGAATTTAAACCGGCCAGTAAGGCTGTGACACGCTATCGTCTTCTTCCCTGGAATTGTCGTTTAAAGCTCTGAACCTTTACCTACAAACATGGCGTTGTAGCTATAACCCTGTGTATTTCAAAAATTGCATACAAGAAATATAAATAAGTTTCAAGACCATGGATCAACTGAGTTTGACCCTCTGATCACAATGGTATCCTTCATTAGGGCCAATTGTTCCTGCATTTAAAATCCCCAAAACAACAAAACAAAACCTAGCTATGGCAGATGTTCATACAAGTATTAGAAATATAATTAAATGGTATCAAAAGCTTGCAAACTCAGAGACAAACGCGGATATATGATTAGAATATGCAATGGATGAGTGAATCAATGAAACTAAATTCGAAATTGGAAGCATGTCGTGGTACCTGTATCTTGCAATTCCAAGCGTGAGGGAGCTTGCAAATGGGTGAGATTCCTTCTGGAGATGTCCAGTAATCAATTGGTAATCTGAGAACGGCACGAATTGGCTTCTAGTACAGGAATTGGATCACCACTTTTCTTGCAATTTTTTGAGTTTTTCTTTCACCTCTGCACGACTGCTTCTAACCTCTTTTTTGGCCTGCCTTTATTCACTATCTACAATAGAGTGCATTAGGGTAAAAATTTGCATCAAATCTTTGCCATTTATGAAGATTGACCATTGATTTATTCCTTGCACCAAATCTTTCCAAAATAAGAATTTTCAATCTTTTTCTGTCCATATGAAGCCTTGCACGATTTGATCTTGCCACCAGTTGTATAATGACTCTAATTATGCACAAAATCTCAAGGTTTAATTGATTTTTGATATTTTCATTATTTTATATTGATTTTATTTGATTTAAACGAAATAAAATTAAAATAAATAATAAAAATAAAAGAATGACAAGTGGAAAGGCTCATGGGTCATAGATCACATCACAAGCTCAGTGCAAGCATAAAAAGTTAGGCCTATTTAGCAAAAAATGCAATTTTGGACACATTTCACTTTTGGCAATTTTGCAAAAATGGTCAACTTTGACAAGGCATATCTCTTTCAATTTTGACCCTATGAGGCTACTCTTGGACTTTTTAGAAAGCTTAGGATGTCCTCTAAGCAACCCTTTTTGTATCATCTCAATTGAGTCTCCCATGTTCATGTATGAAGCCTTGACCCAAAAGGTGTTTTTGTTGACTTTTCAAAATGACCTATAATTTCCAAATTCATATCTTCTTGTGAATGCATATTTTGAACTTGAGAGATGAAGATGATTTGTAGGAAATTTCATCCCCTTCAAAATTAGCTTTGTATGGGTCATTTTGATGAAGTATGAGAAAGTTATGCTTGGTCAAAGTTGAGTTGACTTTTCCTGCAAAAACCCTAATTTAGCAACTTTTGGGTTTTGATGAATTATGGGAAATCCTTGATGATTCATGATAAACCCTTGATAAAATGATGAATGATACTCCAAAATGAGGATGTTGACCAAAAATCTTGAAGTTTGACTGTATGTGGGCCATAGTTGACTTTTGACCTAGCACCGTCGATTTCTAGGTATTTGAGCAATTGACTGAGCAAACTTCCTCTGCAAGGCTTGAAACTTGAAATGGATGATCTTGCGAACATATTAGGATAATGGTGAGTATTTGGTATCCTTTGGACTCAAGCATCTTGATGCAAAATGAAACCCTAATTTAAGGTAGACTGCCTTAGGAGAGAGTTTGTCTGGTCAACTCTTGGACCTCCTTGGGAAATTTGAGGACCTCACTTGACATGTATTGAGAAATATGGGAGGGCACATTTTGGGGTAAAACAACCAGAAATGACCTATGGGATCTGGTTCCCAAACCAAAAGGATTCAACATCATTGGAACAAAGTGGGTGTTCAGAAACAAACTGAATGAGCAAGGAGAAGTCATCAGAAACAAGGCACGACTGGTGGCACAAGGTTATAGTCCGCAAGAGAGGATATACTATACATAAACCTTTTCTCTAGTCGCTAGGTTAGAATCTATCAGACTCTTAATCTCTTTTGTTGTAAATAATGGCATCACTCTGTATCAGATGGATGCCAAAAGTGTATTCTTAAATGGTTACATTGATGAAGAGGTATATGTGCACCAACCCCCTGGGTTTGAAAACTCCAAACACCCAGAATATGTCTTCAAACTAAAGAAGTCACTCTATGGTCTGAGACAAGCTCCCAGAGCTTGGTATGAAAGGCTAAGTAACTTCCTGTTAGAAAAGGAATTCACCAGAGGGAAAGTGGACACAACCTTGTTCTGTAAGACATTTAAGAATGACATTTTAGTTTGTCAGATTTACGTAGATGGTATTATTTTTGGATCTACTAAACCTTCTTTGGGAAGAGAATTTTCTAAGTGCATGCAGGCAGAGTTTGAGATGAGCTTAATGGGGGAACTTAAATTCTTTATGGGCATTCAGATAAGCTAGACTCCAGAAGGAACTTACATTCATCAGAGCAAATATGTCAGAGAACTTCTGAAGAAATTTGACCTCTCAGAATGTAAGCCCTCAAAGACTCCAATGCATCCCACGTGCATTCTGGAAAAGGAAGAGGTAAGTAAAAAGGTAGAACATAATATCTACAGAGGTATGATTGGAGACTCCTTTATCTGACGGCTTCAAGGCCTGATATTTTATTCAGTGTTTGCCTATGTGCTAGATTCCAATCAGGTCCTAAAGAATCTCATTTAACATCAGTTAAGCAAATTTTCAAGTATCTGAAAGGTACTACTAATCTGGGTTTGTTTTATAGAAAATCCAATGAATACAGCTTAGTAGGATACTGTGATGCTGACTTTGCTGGAGACAGAGTAGAGCGTAAAAGCACTTCTGGAAGCTACCAGTTTCTGGGAGACAACCTGATCTCATGGACCAGCAAGAGACAGTCCACAATAGCATTGTCAACAACAGAAGCTGAATACATAGCAGCTGCTGGATGTAGCACTAAAATGCTCTGGATGAAAAGTCAACTTGAAGACTTCAACATATTTAAGAGTAACATCCCTATCTTCTGTGATAACACTTCTGCCATATGTATATCCAGAAATCCCATTTTGTATTCTAGGGCTAAGCATATAGAAATAAAACATCATTTTTATTAGGGATTATATTCAAAAGGGAATTCTCACTTTAAAATTTATTGACACAGACCATCAATGGGCTGATGTGTTTACAAAACCCCTTTCTGAAGATAGATTCAACTTCATTAAGAAACATCTCAGCATGAAATTATGTCCAAAATAAAATGTTTTATTTGCATATTCTAACCCTCAAAATTTTATTGTTTTCTATGAACATCTGATCAACTTGTCTTCAGAAGTTAGGAGTACAGTTGCGTCAGAATCTATCTATGAAGATCTGAACTTTTCATTTCAAGGATAGAGGTGTGCAGTTCACACCATCAAACATCTGTCATCCTCTCACAAGCTACCTTCTGAGGCTGAACACTCTTTCAAATTCTGAAGGATCCAAGGCTCTGATTGGATGCATTGAGACACTTGTCATTGGTAACCGTTCAATATCTCACCAAATCCCCTAATTTCAGGTTTCATTAAGTCAGTATAATCATTACTTATTTTCTCTTTCTTACTGATTACGTTTTCTAAAGTGCTTATATAAACTCAATTTACTATTTCATTCATTCACGTTTTACCACCTTCAATATTCTCTCTTGCTCTAGTTTTTCAAAAACCCTTTCTACCAGTTTTCTTCAAAGAATCCGTGTGAACAATGGCATCCTCATCAAGTCTCAAGAATCTCAACAGTGCTCCTGGTTCTTCGTAAACTGAGAAATATGAGGAGCCCATTAGAACACTGCTCACTCCAGTTGACAACCTTGAAGTTCTCTGTGAATTAGTCGTTGATTTTAAAAGTTTATAAAAAACGGGTTTAATCTGTATGAAGATGTAACTGCACAGGGATGGAACAAATACTTTGATCGTCTGTTGGGTCCAACTTTTCCCATTCTTGTTAAAGAGTTTTGGATTCATGCTACTTCATCCAACCACCAGGTCACATCATATGTTATGGGGAAGAATATAGTGATTACATAAGATTTGATTGGGAAACTCATTGGATACAATGGCGGTGGAGTCAGATGCATTGATATGGCTGATAAGTGTTCTGACCTAAAATCCATTGCTATGGTCATTTTCACTTCTGGACAGCCATCCAGCAAGATCAGAGACCTGAAAGATCATTACAGAATTTGGGCTAGAATCACTCTGGGATGTATCAATCACAGGAAGCCTACAAGCTCTCCTGATTACATCAACATTGATCAGCAGTTTTTGATACACTTCATTGCAAAGAAGACCAAAATAAATCTTCCACATTTGCTCTTCAACCATCTCAGAACAAGTGTGAAAGAGACAAGAGAAGAAGAAAGAACTAAGAGGGATTGGATTCCTCTGGGAAGACTGATTTCAGATATTCTGACGGAAAACAGGCTGATAGAACATCTGACAGAGGCTCAAGAAATCAGCACTCTGGAAGCAACTGCTAGAAAACCACCGAATGCCAAGAATCTGAAGAAAATGAATATTATTGAAAGCATTAAGAAAGAACCAACAATTTCTTCTCATAAAGTCATCACTTCTAGGAGAATCCCTCTGAAGGATTTCCCACTATTCTTTGAGATAGATGCTTCTCCAGAGATTGTAGTCAGATACCTTGAAGCTTGCAAGGAAGATGGGACTATTCCAGAAATCAACATTCGTGACCTACACAATCCATCTCTAAAGGTTGTGCTAAAGAAATCCAGAAAGAGGAAGGCAACAGGAGAAGGATCCTCTCAGAGGACACCCAAAGCTGCGAAAAAGAAAGGTAACATATCTTTTGTTTTTGTTGTAGAATCAATAGCTATTCCAACATCTGAAACCATTCCCCCTCAACCAACAGAAAATCCTTCACCTCAAACATTTGAGGATTTTGACATAGAGTTTGACCCATCTGTAACTCTTGGTAATTTCTTAAATGAACCTCACGCCCCCAATCCAAATACAGAACAAAATCAACCATAACTTGCAAAGTTTCTCTCTGATATTGAACTGTTTGATCAAGACTTTTACTCACCTATCCCAGAAAATCCAAATACTCAACTTCAACAACCAGAAAATCCGTAACCACACTCACCCTAACCAGAAAATGAAAACCCTCTCACTCCTCAATCTGAAAATCCATCCTCTGAAACACCTGAACCAGAAATCTAACACGCTACCGCAAACTAATTAGAATACTCCCTTTCAGACTCTGATACCACTACCCCAGTTCCTGGGATAACATAACCTCTTACGGTTCGTTTACCTCTCTCCATTCATGATATTCTAGAAATACCTTCACCATATGAATCCACACCACCAAAGACTCCTCACTCACTAATCCTTATTTCTGATTCCTCTACTCCCTCACCAATTAACCGTCCAACTGATCATCTCAGAACTGTCATTGATCTAGAAGTGCTGGACCATCTAGCTTCCACCTCAAATAAAATAGCCATTACCAAACCCAAACCAACCTTAACCAAATCATATGTTGGTAAGAACCTGTTAAGTTTTGAAACAGAAATACAGGAATGTGTTACTTCTTTGAAGCAAGCAAGTCAAGAGAATTCTAATCCTGCTGCTTCTGATTCTGCGTGGGGTAGATTCAGAAAATGGTTCTACTATAAATCCCAGAAGCTGAAAGAATTGAGCTACGAGATGGCTCAGCAGAACTTCAGTGATCAGCTGAAAGCCTTCAAAGATCAAGTTCTAAGCCACTGGGACAAAAAAGAAATTCTTTTGCTGGAAAATGCTCCCTGGAAAGAGCACCAACCTTCAGAAGCCACTGAACCAGATTCTGATAGTCACCCTCTGACTACTTCTCCAGAAAAGGAAATTGCAACAGAAGAAGTTGTTCAATCAGAAGAGGCTGCAGAGTGTTCTGAACGACATGCAACCCCTGAAGATACACCAGCTTCATCTCTAGTCATGCAAACTCTGGAAGAGTTGAAAAAGGAGAATACTCTAATCCACGCCAGGCTGGATAAGCAGTAAGGAGCAAACAAAGAGATCAGGGATATATTGGAAAAACAAGAAGATACAACAAAAGAAATCAAATACATTATGGGAAAGCAGGTAGAATCAAGCACTCAGATTAAGAGCTTGCTGGAAGCGTTGTTCACACGACTCCCCCCTCCTTCTTAGATTTTCTTTAACTTATTATCTGTATTCTTTATCTTATCCTCTTTGTTTCTGAAAAATGTCATTGCATTCTGTTTTCAATACAAATCATCTTTTTGACTCTAATTATATTTCTTTTTGATTCCTGACAAAAAGGGGGAGAACGTAAGATATTTTCAATAACAGTATACCGGGACAAAGTCTCAAACATTCTGAATATCTTAACTTCTATGTTTTTTTCTGAAAGCTTGAACATGAACATATTCTGATAAGAACATAAGGAGATGCATCAAAAGCTCTGACATGAAGGAACTTCAGGGAAGTATCTCATCTCTATCTGAGTAATCAACTCAGGGGGAGACTCTCTTAAGTTTTTTGTTCTATAATTTTTATTGAAAATCCTAGTTTTTGTCATCATCAAAAAGGGGGAGATTGTTAGAACAAATTTTGATTCTACAACCCTTAATTAGAGTTTTGATGATAACAAACAAAAAGAACAAATATGCACTCTAAATTTGTGTTATTTTTATACAGAAGTTCTGACTGAAACAACATCAGAAGTTAAGCCACAGAAGCTTTCAAGCTGAGCTAATCAGAATGTTTTGAAGAATGATGATCAGAATCTGCGTTAAAGTAAAATATACTCTGACTCTGAGCAGAAGTCTAATATGCCAACATATCCTCACATCTTTGAGTCATCATAGTTATGAAGTAAAAGCGGCATGCAAGATCCTAGTTTTGAAGCGTTACTTTTCAATTAAGACAGTATCATATGCAACGACTTCATTCAGACAAGAATCTACTCAGTATGGAAAGTGCATTGAGTGTCCTTTATCACGCTTTATTTTGGACAATATTTCCATGCTATGTGTTGTACCCCAAAATTTTCCCTCTCATATTTTTCAAGACATTGCAAGAAAGATCTCCAAGTTGCTCAAGATTGCTCAAGAGTTGGACAGTCAAGCTATCTCCTAAGGCAGTCAATCTCAAATTAGGGTTTTGTGTTGCATCAAGGTCCTTGCATCCAAATGGACTCAAGTGCTCCCCTATGTACTAATATGTTCACAAGGTCATCCATGTCAAATTTCAAGCCTTGCAGAGGAAGTTTGGTCAGTCAATTGCTCAAGAGGTCCAAAAATCGACTGTGTTAGGGCAAAAGTCAACTGTGACCCAAATACAGTCAAACTTCAATATTTTTTGTCAAAATTCTCATTTTGAAGTATATTTCATCATTTGGCCAAGTGTTGATCATAATTCATCAAGGATTGCTCAAAATTCATCAAGACTCAAAAGTTGCTAAATTAGGGTTTTGTAGGAAAAGTCAATTCAACTTTGACCAAACATAACTTTCTCATACTTTATGAGAAATGACCCATCCAAAGCTCATTTTGAATAGGATGCAATTTCCTACAATCCATATTCATACCCCAAGATCAAGAAATGCACTCACAAGAAGTTGCAAATTTGGACATTATAGGTCATTTTTGAAAGTCAACAAAAACACCTTTTTTTCCAAAGCTTATAACTTGATCATGGAATATCAAAATGAGATGATACCAAAAGGATTGGTTAGAGGACATCTCAATCTTTCTAAAAAGTCCAATAACACTTCCAAAAGTTTAAAATTGAAGAAGTTATGCATTGTTGAAGTTGGGCATTTTTACAAAATTGCCAAAAGTCAACTATCCCCAAAACTTCAAATTTTGTCAAATGGGCCCATTCTTTTTCACTTGATTTGATCTTGTCACACTACACACGTGTCCTAGCCTCAGCCTTATGTCCATTTATTAATTTTTCTATTTTTATTTGATTTTTTATTGAATTAATTCATTTTTAATCAATTTAAATCAAATAAAATCCAAATATTGATGACTTAGGATCATTTTGATTGTTATAGGTCTTAATTATCATCATGGACATGATCAAATCCGTATCAAGCTTTTCATGTACAAAAATATTGGATTTTGTACAAGTTTGAAAAGTTATCAATGGAGGATCAAATCAAATCCTAAAACATCAATGCATAAAGATTCAAGTCCAAATTGTTGACCTAATCCAATGCTGCATACATATACAAGCCAAAGGTACACAAATTAGAGGTTTGAAGGCTGCAAAAGCACAAGAACCAAACTTGGAAAATTGTCAAAAAAGCTTGAAACTGAAATCCTTCTTAGAGGCCAATTCAAAACCAAATCTCAACGCCAATCACTTGCCAGACATCCACTGAGTCAGAAGCAATCAAGAGTAAGCCCTCACACCCTCTCAATTGCGCTGTAAGTCCTTCGAAACACCGCCCTACATTTGAAATCACAACCTCTCATTCTGGCATTTTCTTGACAAATCATTGACATATTCATGATCCTTGAGTAATTTCTAAACTTTCTGCATTATTTAATTGTGTTTATATGACCTGTAGTGCCATACCCGAATCTAGGGTTCTTGGTCTTTGTTTTTGGGCGTTTTATTTACAGGAAAAATTGGGATCATTAATGGATATAGACATGATCAGTGGAAGAAGACGAGCACAACCATGTGTTTGAAATTGATTTTCATGGTCTAGAATGGCTTTTAGGTTTGACCTAGGGATTCAACTGCGGATATGAATCCGCAGGAAATATTACAGGGATGAATGAGGAAGACGATGACGCGTCTTCCCCTGGTTGGTTGGTTCAAATCTCGCGCATGTTTTTTTTATAATTCTGGCATATTAACTATTTTCTCCATATAATAATTACTGTCCATTATAATAACGAATAAAGCGTAGTGGTGCAGTGGCAAAGGCGAGCGTTCAATACCAATAGGAGCTGGGTTCGAATCCCAGGTCCACCATATTGCTTTGTGTTATTTTTCCACAGATATTCCAGCGTGTTTCATGAATTGTGGTCCATCATACTCCTTCAAATCTCCAAAAACCAGATGGCCCCAGGCCAAATCTGGTGGCCCAGATATGATGTCCATCATGCTCTCAAGTCAACCAAGGCATAGGGAATCAGAAAGTCAACACAGGCCAATTCAAATTGGGCCATCAGATTGCTATCCAAACCCCTCTAATCAGGCCCATACATTTCTAACTCTTTCTCTTTTCCTTTTTTTTTTATTTTGCTTAATTGTTTATTATTATTATTTTTACTAATTCACTAACCAATCACTTTTTTTTCTTAATAAAATTAAAACCAAAAAAAAAATTTTTATTTATTAAATTAATTTTCAGCACTTTATTTTTGTAAATAAATATTAACTTAATTAATTTAGTCTAATTAGGAATTAACTTGAATATTTTTGCAATAATTAAAATTAATTTAGACGATTAGGTTTTTATTAACTTAGATCAAATTTATTTTATTTCTTTAAATATCAAAAATCCAAAAATATTATTTTTAATTAATTAATTAATTTATTTCATAATTAACTTAGGTCTAATTTCCTTGTAATTCAAAAATAACAAAAAAAATCTTTTGTTTAATAATAAAAGGGTCAAAACCCTAGAATGCGCCCGATTTAATTTCTCGCACGCGATCCATTTTTATTCAATATTGTATCTGCTTCCTAGAATGTAATAGTTTAATTAGGACTTTAAATATTTTATCGCTTTATTTATTTTCCGCATTTTAATTTCAAGGGTTGCTTTTAGAGATGTAAATACTCGACGCCTTGTAATAGTTAGTTTTAATTTCCGCAATTTAATTTCCGCAACTTATAAACTGTTAGATGTTTGATAATAGGGAATGCATGACAAGTTCAAATGTTTAAACCTAAAATCAACATAGATAACCATTGACATGTACAAAGACAAATTAACTGAAAATAACACACTCGCACATGCGCACTCTTAGGGTACACCTCGCTTGGTTGCCTTCAAACGTGGTCATTGAGTATAGGAAGTTTTAGAGGTCGCCCTCTTGTCCAAAGATCATAGTTGCCTCAAAACAGTTGCCTCGGAAAAATGATCTAAGACATTAGGGTTACCGCTAAGGCGTCCTAACATTGCTTTAGTGACCGCACGTCCCTTAATCGAATCGCCCCTTTAAACTCCAACGACGATGCTACCTACTCATCAATAGCGGGATAGCATTGTCTAAAGGACATTAGCACATATTGATTCCCTTTTCGAGTAGGTAGATGGTTCTTAAGTACTTTCTCTCTTCAAAACAAAACAAAACAAAACTTTTCGCACTTACACTCCTTTCAAACAAAAACTCCTTTCAAACCCACAAACACAAAGAAAAGAAAATTTTGAAAACACTTTGAGCAAGTACCTAAGATCCCGTGGATAACCACGGATAGAAAGGGTGCTAACACCTTCCCTTTCTATAATCTACCCCCCGGACCCGAGAAATATCTGGAAAAATGAATTTTTCTGTGCTTTTTTCCTTTCCTTATTGGATAAAATAAAATACGGTGGCGAGTCTTGCTTACCGCGACATTTTACGAAAACAAACGCAAAACGTAAACCAGCATTCCAAAAAACAGTCAGTTCTTTCCCACCGTATCACATAACTGGCGACTCTGCTAGGGAGATTTCTATAAGTGAGGTGTACCCTTTAGGTAAGTAGCAATAAACTGTGAGGGAACTATACAGCGTAGACCGATACGGTTGAAGCAGTAGCTACGTTGGTGTGGCACTTTAGATTGTACTGATATCCCTTGTGTTGGAACGAGGAGAATATGGGTCATCTAAGGGGTCATTAAGCACAAGCTGACCTTAGAACCTTTAAATTGACCAACTTGGCCATAGAACAGTGGTAGTATGCTACACTCATTGAGACTAAACTCTCGCGATGATTCTGGCCGCAAGAAAAGGTTGCTAAACTGAAATTATGACCGATCGAGGGTAGTCAGTGATATTGAGATCCTCTAGAACCAGGTTACTATTTTTAAGACAGGTTTAAACCAACTGAACTGAAAGAGGGTAGTACCTAAGCTCCTTGCCAGCCTGAAATCTAAGGGCTCTTTGTGTGACTTGTGTGCCTTTACCATGTTTGCTATTTGTGGATACTTGTGTGTGCTTTCTATCATGACATCATGACATCATAACATTGCATACATCTTGCATTGGACTAACCTATTTCAAAGACAAGAGGGATTCATCTTTGTTCTGTTTTGTAGGTCATGATGCCCATGCGTAGGAATACCATTCAGATCAACTTTGTCCAGGTTCCCACCATGCTTAAAGAATTGATTGCAAAGATGCCTGATACTACTTCCTTCATCAGGAGACATGTGTATCTTCTCAGTTTGGTTACCTCCAAATTGGACGAGCAGATGATGAGTGTTCTGGTCCAATTCTATGACCCACTGTACCATTGCTTTACTTTCCAGGACTACCAGTTGGTTCCCACCTTAGAAGAATTCTCTGATCTGCCCAGTATCTCTATTCTGGAGCAGACCCCGTTTACTGGTTGGGAGAAGATTCTTAGGCCGGAAGAGATTGCTGCAACCCTTCATATGACTAAAGATGAGGTAATGGCTAATTGGGAGACTAGAAGTGGAGCAAAGGGCTTTCTGACTAAGTTCTTGGTTGGTAAGGCTAATTATTTCTGGGATAGTCTAGACTTCAAGGCGTTCGAAGATATTCTGGCTCTTTTGATATATGGCTTGGTATTGTTTCCGAACTCTGACTCTTTTGTTGATGTGAATGTGGTGAAAATCTTCATCTCTCGTAATCCTGTACCCACTCTCTTGGGTGATATTCTTCATCAGCTTTATGCTCGTACGGCCCGAAAGCGGGGAACCTTGATGTGCTGTGCTCCGTTATTGGCGAGGTGGTTTATTTCGCACCTCCCCAAATCAGTGATGAAGAATAAAGAAGGCATGGGCTGGGCTTATAGGGTTATGTCTCTCTCTCATAATGACATCATCTAGACTCTCAAGGGTATGGACGAGGTGGCTATTATTGATCGATGTGGGGACTACCCCAATGTTCCACTGATAGGAACCCATAGAGGAATTTCTTACAACCCATGCTTGGCCTCACGTCAGTTTGGGAGAGCCAGAAGAGAAGGACCTCATGAGCTGTTAATGCCTAGTATCATCTTTGATTTTCAAGGGGATAGCAACGAGAAATTCCGCAGATTCATAAGGGCTTGGGATAGAGTTCACAGATCTGATCCACACGAGTTGGGCCCAAAGACTTCTCTTCCAATGGAGCCATATCTCAGATGGGTCCGTATCCGTGCCCAAAAGCTGGGTATGCCGTATGAAGTCGTCCGACCTATCATTGTTGAAGTTGCTAATGAAGAAGGGGTTCTTCCGACCATCCTCTATCCTTACATGCCCACTGACATTGGGGCACTGAAAAGGTCTTGGATACAACTGAGAGAAGAACGGGATGCTTACCGAGAAAAGTTCAACGAGCAAGAGCAGAAGATCTAGAGGTTGACTAGGCAGCTGGAGAACGAGCGGATTCTCAATGACTATGTCCGCACCGACAAGAAGCGACCATGGGAGCACTGATTATCCTTTGATTATTTCCTTTCAAGTTTTTATTTACTTTTCAGTATTTCTTTTCTTGTAACGCCTTAAGGGCAATTTGTCGAACAATTTGAATTTCAAAGTTTACCTAATAAAAGTGTGTTTCCTTTCTTGTTTACAAATTTGAATCTCCCGATTGTCTTTGAAATCATATCATACGCATTTCATCCCATGCACTTCATAACAGTTACCCATTACAGGTCTCTTATCTTCTTCGCTGTTTATTTCAGCACTCATCATGTCCGCTAAACCTTCAACTGAGCAAGCAATCAAGGCCCTACAGGCCCAGAATGCCCAATTCCAAGAGCTGTTCATGAATCTAGCTAAGGGTCAGCAAGATCTGAAGACCCTGATTCTGAAAGAGAAGAAGAAGAAGAAAAAGAGGACAGTCCTGTTTAACACAGGGCACGGGTTTGGGAATAGACTACAGGATGAATTTGATCTGACCACCTCGTCTGGAGGGAAAGATAGTCAGGAAGAAAGGAGGGCTCCTAGCCCTGTGGTCTCCGACAACGAGACGGACTTCTATGAAGATCAGTATCCTCCGGCCGAGGATAGATACAAACAACTGGAAGACCGGTTGAGTGCTATGGAAGTTCAGAAAGTGCCTGGTCTGAACTTTGGTGATCTAGGTCTATCATCTGGGGTAGTGATTCCCCACAAGTTCAAGGCACCAGCCTTTGCTAAGTATAACGGAGTTTCTTGTCCGAAGCTGCACCTCCGGTCATATATAAGGAAGATTCAGCCGTACACCGCTGATAAGAACCTATGGATCCACTTATTTCAAGACATTCTCTCAGGGACTCAGCTTGAATGGTTCTACCAGTTGGACGGAGCCAGTATCTGCAGTTGGGAAGATTTGGCTACTGCTTTCTACAGGCAGTATCAATACAACTCCGACCTCGCTCCCACGCGTACCCAACTCCAGGGTATGTCAATGGGAACGGGCGAAGGATTCAAAGATTATGCTCAGAAGTGGAGGGACCTCGCCGGAAGAGTAAAACCACCCTTGGATGATCGGGAGCTTGTTGATATGTTTCTAGGAACCCTGTCTGGTCCATTTTTCAACCACCTGATTGGAAGTTCTTCGTCTGGGTTTACAGAGATGATTATGATCAGTGAGAGGATTGAGGCTGGTATTAAGGCTGGTAAGATACAGAAGGGTTCCTCATCAAGCACCAAGAAGAAGCCCTTTAAGAAAGAGTCCAGTGCTGTCTACAGTTCGAAAAGACATAATAGACCTGAACACCGCCAAGCTGTTAATGCGGTTGTTATTTCAAAACCTGCTGGTGCTCCTCAGCACAATAATCAACAAAAGGACGAGAGACCTTGATGGCAATTCACCCGTCTCAACATGACCTTATCTCAAATTCTGCCACAGTTGCTGAAGACCAATCTGGTGATTCCAAGGGAAGCTCCGAAGAATCCAAATACAACATCACCGAAGTATAACCCTAATGTCCGCCGTGCTTATCACTCTGATAGCCCGGGGCATAATACAGATGATTGTTGGACTTTGAAGAATAAGATACATGACTTAATTGATGCTAAGGAGATTGAGTTCGAGGCGTCCTAAAGACCTAATGTTGTGACTGCTCCTATGCCCAAGCATGGAGTGAATGCTATAGATGAAGACTTGTTTGTGGTTTCTGTGAATGACATTGTTACCCCTTTGATGACTGTGAAGAAGAACCTTTTTCTAGCCGGTTTATTTCCGGGCTGTGACGAAGGTTGCCGTATGTGTTCTGTTCTACCTACCGGTTGCCATCTTTTGAAATCAGGCGTCCAACGCCTGATGGATAGTAAAGAAATTCTGTTTGAGAAGATTGTTGTTCCTCTAGCTCACACTGAAGAAGTTGCCATCATTACCATTTTCGACAATTCTTCCAAGGCTCCCTCGAGGAAGCCTGTTAGAATTACATTTGTTCCAAGAATCGCACCTGTGATCATCACTGTTCCGGGGCCCATCCCCTATACCTCTTATAAAGCTGTCCCTCGGCACTACGGGGCTGATGTTTATTTCCATGGAGTTAAACAAGAGTTGGATGCTGATACTGACGTCAGCAATATTGTTGGACCTGCTAAAGTCACCCGCATCGGAAGACTTTTCTCACCTGATATCTCTCCACCCACTGCCCGAAGACCTGTTGTTATTACACCTGCCAGTGTACCTGCTACCATTCCTGTTCAAGTTCCTATTCTTACCCCTGTCGCCGAGTCATCTGACACTCGGGTCAAAGGGACCACCAGTGAGCTTGCCCAGACGGAGGCACCAAAGACGATTACTATTGAAGCTTCTAAACAAGAGATGGAAGAGATTCTGAAAATTATTAAAAAGAGTGACTACAATGTAGTTGAGCAGCTGGGGCAAACCCCGTCCAAGATTTCTATGTTGTCACTGTTGCTATGCTCAGAGGCCTATGCCAAGGCTCTGATTACCTTCTTGAAGACTGCCCATGTACCACAAGAAACATCAGCTGATCACTTTACAGATTGCATGGCCAATTTGACTGCTGATAATGGGTTGGGTTTCTCTGACGCCGACTTGACTGATAAGGGGAAGAATCACAACGATGCCCTACATGTCTCCATTGAATGCAGGGGCACTACTCTTGCTCATGTATTGGTGGATACTGGTTCTTCATTGAACGTTTTGCCTAAGAAAGCTCTAGACCGGTTGGATTGTGAAGGGTTGGACTGAAGCCAAACAAAATTGTTGTTAGGGCCTTTGATGGGTCTAAGAGAATGGTGCATAGAGAGGTAGATATTCCCTTTCATTTATCAATTATTTTCTCACAAGATCTCCTTTGGTTCAAGACTGCACAAGGGTTGATCAGCTCAAGACACCTCCTTAAGCACTGATGACTGAAATTAGGGTTTGAGATTGCACAAGGATAATTGAACTTTTAATGCCTCATATGACTTTCATGGATCATTATAGACCCTCAAGATTTCTCATGTCAAGTGTCAAGTCTTGGATCACATTTTTGCTCAGTCAATTGATCACTTGACCTAAAAACCAGTTGTATTGGGGAAAAAGTCAACTATGGTCAATTTACAGTAAAACTTCATAATTGTTTATCCATATCAACATTGTGAACTCCTATATGTCATTTTATCAAGTTTGGACCATAATTCCTTAAGAAAATTGATCAGATCATCAAAAGGGCAAAATGGTCAAAATTAGGGTTTTGATTGAGAAAAGGCAATTTCTGATTTTTGACCTAGGAAATGGTTGATTGGTTGGAAACATGATTCCAAGGATTCAATTGCATTATTTTAACCTAATGGCATGACTCAAAATTGTAATTGCAAGCTTCTCAAGTCATATTTAAAGCATGTGTTTTGATGAAGACAACATGGACATCAACATTCAAAGGATGTGCAAAAAGCTTATCAACATCAAATAAAAGTCTTGAAGATTATTGAAGATTATTGAAGAATTATTGAAGAATCATCAAATGTCAAATGGTATAAATAATTCTTAAAATCTTGAATATAGATGTTCACAATATGCATTCATCAACATATACATATTCCATAACTTTAACATCAAGGAAAAATTTGTTTGAAATATCTTTCAAAAAGTATTTTTGAAAATAACCCTTTAGGAACCGGTTCCTCCCTAACAGGGAACCGGGTTCCAGAATTTCTCAAAAAAACATGTCCCTGGTTTTTGTACCAGGAACCGGGTTGTACCAATAGGGGAACCGGTTCCTGCGTGATATTTTTTGAATTCCAACTTATAACGTTCACTAAGAACCGGGTTCTGTCAGTGTCGGAACCGGTTCCTAGCGAACCAGTGCAGCTTTTCTTTTGTTTTTTAAACATTTTTCAAGTGGTATCTTTTCATGAATGCATTGCAACTTTTCATATGAATTGGCATGAATGAAGAGGTTCTTATGACTTTATAAAATGCAGATTTTCTTATTTCATAAAACAATGCTTCAATTTTCAAATTAACAAAAACCTTTTTCAATAAACAATTTTTCATCATTCACATTTTGAACATAAACTTTCATGTGTTCATAATTTTGTGAAACTTGCCATATACACTTTCATTATCATCACAAGTTTCATACATACATTGTGAACATTTATATACATTATTGAGAATTGTTTTTATCTTGAAGAAGAAGATCAATTGAAGATTGATAAAGCTCTCCATATACTTCAAACTAAATCATTGTATTACTTAAAGAAATTATTCCCTTACTATCCAGGATTGTTGGAAGTAAGTGTTGTGATTTGAAGAGGATTGTTCTTCATTCACATTAGTGTTTGTTTGGTCTTAAAGGTGTTAAGAACCTTTGATCACCCTATAGGTTAGATAGTAAGCATAGGCTGTACAATCATTCTAACTATAGTGAAATCTCTTTCGTGTTGGAAAGGGGACTGGAGTACTCTCGGATTGTGAGGGGAACCAGGATATATCACCGTGTTCTTTACTTTTCCGCATTTATCGCTTTCATCACCATAATCAGGAAAAGATAAAGATATAATCAAAACCTTCAAACACTTAATCAAAAATTACTACCAAGCATTCTCATAAAACCGAATAAATTTTTATAAGACCTAATTCACCCCCCCTCTTAGGCACTCTGAGACTTACAAAAACATCCCTTAAGATCAATTGATTGATAATTGATTTTCAGTCAACTGATCAAAAGTCAACTGTACACTGAAAAGTCAAACTTTGACTTTTTGGTCAAACAAGTGTCAAAGATCACAATTCACCAAAACATGTCATAATATGAAACTTGTTCATCAAGAAATCAAAAAAATTCAAGATTTCATTTTGAAAAGTCAAAGTTTCCAAACTTAGAAATTTTTCCAAGTGTTGAAAACTTCATATTTTTTCACAACTTTGAGCCAATTTTCACCATGATGCAAGATGATTCAAAGGAAACTTTCAACATGAAAGTTGTAGATCTCAATTATATCTAAAACTTTTCTTTACACAACTACTCCTATAAATGCTTGGATTTCAAGTTATTAATACATGAAATCATGGTCATGAAACTAGAACACTTAGTGAAATTTTGAGCATTTTTGGTCAGGATTTTGACCTAACTTCTAGGCCAAGTTTCATATAGTTCCATTTAGATTTTGAAAAATTGATTCAAATAGGGGTTGTATACCACATTACAAGCTTTCCAAAATGTCCAAGAACTCCTTGAGATCATTCTTGAGCAAGGAGAATCGAAGGCAAGAAGTTAGGGTTTCAAGTTGTTTTGCAAGGAAAAATTTGTGATACAACATGAACCAAATCCATAGCCATGCTGCATAATATTCACTTTTTAGGCCTTAAACTTGTTTTTCATTCCTTAATTTAATGTTTACACAACTGATTGATCAATTGTCCAATTGATTCAAGCAGTGTCCAAAGCATTTTGCCATTTTAGGGAGAAAGTCAACATTTCCATTATTGTAAAGCAAGCTTTATGCACAAAGTCAGCTTCTTGAGCTCCTAACTTGTTCTCTTTAAGTACACTCCATCCAAAAAGTTAGAAGCAAGCTTGTCCAACCACTTTACAATAGCAAGTACAAAGGCATGGAAACTTGTTTTGTCAAGAAAATCACATGTTGAGCTTAAACATGTAAATTCAAATTTTGATTTGTGGTAGCACACAAAACCTTTTGCTTATAAATAGAGACACTATTTGCAAGCTAAGACACGCATGCTTAAGCCCTTAAACTCCCTAGAACTCAGAATAACACACAAAAACTCCATTGTTGCATAATATGACCAAAAAATTGAAAATCACATCTCCCTCGTGCGTTTCCAAGCCATTTGGTTCCTAAAGTTCCTAAACATCATTCACAACTCATCCCAATACCTGTTACAGTTCTGTAACTCCATTTCCACCATTGTCCAAACTCAAAAACAGAACACTGTAAGTGGACTTCTCTAGAACTCCTCAACCACTTTCAGCTCAAGCCAAGCATCACATTATATTCCTAGGAACTTGAGGAAGCTAACCCAATCCTGATACCCTCTTGCAAGGTGAGTTTTCTGACTTTTGAACTATTCATATAGGCATTGTTAGGCTTCCATTTTCAAATATAAAATATAGATACCATTGCCATGAAACTGTACATATATAGTTTGCATTTATATGGTCTGAGCTTAGAGAATTTTGGAGTTGAAGTTTCTGAAAAAATTAGGTTTCAGTTTAGGGCCAACAAAATTCTCATTCATCTGTGATTTATAGCTTTAGTTATTTACACGATTGAATTCGTATTAAATTTCAAGCAAGTTTCATATTTGTATTTTTCAATTTAGTTGTGAAATGAAGAAGTTAGAAAATTCAAAATTATGGCAATGGCTTCTGGCGCGACAAAGAAGAAGATAATAGCCATGGAGTTGTTTTCCAATATATATTTATGGTTTTGTTTTAATAAACGAATGTATAGCCACCCCAGTGATAAAGCGCGCGCCTGTTAGCCCATGGGACCTGGGTTCGAGCCCTAGTGGTACCCTTTTGTTCACTTTTCACATATTTTCTTCTTTTTTTGTTCCAGCAAACAGGTACATGGGCCTCCATCATTGGGCTTAGACATTTTTGCTGATTACTGACCCCCTGCCTATTTTCATGCCCCTGACCCAAACCTTTTTATTTTTATTTTTTTTTCATTTTATTTATTTTCTTTTATATTTTATATTATATTTTTATTTTATTTATTTTATTATTATTATTATTATTATTATTATTATTATTATTATTATTATTATTATTATTATTATTATTATTATTATTATTATTATTATTAATAATAATAATAAAAATCCAAAAAATATTTTGTTTATTATTTTTACACTTATTTAGTTTATTTCTTTATAAAACAAAAAGAACAAAAAATATTTTCTTAACAATTTAATTTCTTTTTTTTAATAAATAATATTTAGATTTAGGTTTTTGATTTCTTAGTTAAAATAAATTTAGAACTTAGGTTTCTTTTAATTAATTAATTTTCATATTATTATTATTAATTTAAAACCTTTTCATAAAAAAAACCCTAAATTTTTTTTAACTTAATTTATTTCTTAATTAATTTAGGTTTAAGTTTTGTTAATTTTTTTAAATTAATCATTTTCTAAATTAGGTCAAGATTAAACCTCTTTCATAAAAAACCAAACAAAAATCATTTCTTTTTCCATTTTACATTCTTGCATTTCATTTTTATTCAAAATTTATACAATATTCAATATGGTTGTAATAATTATTTAGATTTAATTTTCTTGCAATTTCCCCATTTGTAAATTTGTACACCCCTTCCCTATTGATGTAATAGCTTAGTATTTTTATTTTTCGCAATTTAATATTTTATATATAAATGCTAGTAAATTAGGGTTTGTATGGAAAGATTAAAATCAACAAGTTAGCAAACCCTAATACAAGACAAATCAAGCATGAAAAAGACACACTTGCACACTTACACCCTTAGGGTAAATCCACTTGTTGCCTTGAGAAATAAATGGTCATAATATGCATGTAAGATGTCTTAGCAAAAACAAATGAAAATACAAGATCATAGTCCCTCGGTGACGCTAGAAATGTTGCCTTAAGAATGATCTTAGTCCCTTAAAGAAAATGCTAAGATATCTTACAACATTGCTATTCATGACTATACGATGACCCTTTCCCGTCCCTTTTACATCCAAAGATAGGGTTTCTTACCAAATCAATGGTAAGATAACAATGTCAAAGGAAAGAGAAAATAAACATGAAATATTTTTGAGTAGGTAGAATGTTCCTAGTTGCTTGCTCATTTTTCAAACCAAAACATCCTTGCTATTTTCAAAACAAACACCAACACTTTCAAAAAAATCTTTCAAACTTGAAACATTTTTCAACAGATCAACACTTTGTATACATTCTTACGAACGAGAATCATTACAAAGTTTGCCTAAACGATGACGCCTTTTCAAAATACTTTCAAAAACCACACAAAGCATATTTTCAAACAAAAGCAAGTGATCTAGCAAGCAACTAAGACCCCATAGATAACTATGGATAAAAAGGGTGCTAATACCTTCCCTTTTTATAATCTACCCCCGAACTAAAGAAAACATCTCAAAGGTCTTTCCTGTTCTTTTCAACCTTTCCTTTTAGATAAAAGAAAAGTCGGTGGCGACTCTTGCTATCCGCAACATTTGTGATAAAACACAAAATAACCAAGTCAGTTCTCCCACCGTGTTACATACGCGTATGGTACGCGTATAAGGGGACGTCCCTGGGGACATACGCATATGATATGTGCCCTGTCCCCAGAACCAGCACGACCATCTGCTGGTACGCGTATGGGGAAGTATCATACGCGTATACATGGAGCCATACACGTATGGGAGTTGTTTGAGTGAGTTGAGAGGGAAATCTCCTCTGGTGGTATGCATATGGTACACGTATGAGGCTGACAGTTGGACGCAACGCGTATGATACACGTATGAGATGGGCAGGCTGATGTGTAGAAATTTCCGTTTTCGTGATTTCTTTCTTGTTTTCGCGTGTAGTGTAGTTTCTTTTGGTCTGTAATGATTAGTATGACTTAGATAGATATAAGAAGGTTTGTAATAATGGGAATTATGTTAAAACGTAGAACTTAGTGGGAATTTTGTATGGTGTTAACGTTGAGTGAGGTGACCTAACATGTGGTTGTTGTGCGAATGATGTATGAAGGAATTGCTTAGGATGTTATGTTGATGTAAATGTTGTTGCCATCAAATATACACGATAAATTGATAACATGTTTATTTATTATTATGCAATGATGTTATGTTGTTGTAGTGTTGTTATTGTCGAATATGCATGAGGAATTGCTAATACGCTTAGTTGATGTGATGTTATGATACTATGTTATAATATTATGATGTTATGCTGTGTAATACTGTTGTTGTTGGATGTCCATGATGGATTGATAATATGAGTAGTGGATTATGATACTATGACACTATGTTGTTGAAATGTTATTGTAATGTTTGATGAAGCGTGATGCGATGATGTTACATTGTTGGATATATGCAAGTATGTTGTTACTATTTGGTATTGCTATCGTTGCATGTATGGTGAGGGCTTATGCTCTATTGGTGGCCTTTTTTGGCAAGATGTTGTAGGCTTATGCCCTGTGGTTGTATTACGTTGTTGCAAATTGGTGTTGCATGCATATACTGGTGAGGGCTTATGCCCCGTTGTTGGCCTGTAATGGCATTATGTTGAGGGCTTATGCCCAGTTGTTTCCTTATTTGACATTATGGAGAGGGCTTATGCATTGTTGGTACCACATGCATTTAGTTGTTTTCGGTTGCATTGCATTGCACTATCTTGATTCAATGTTGTGTTATATGAGTGAAGAATGTGTTGCAAGGTATTATATGAAATGTGCATTTTGGAATTATGTGAATAGTGTGAAATACTACTCCATAGCATGTGACATTCACCGTATGAATGTAATTCTCACCCCTTTTCTATTATTGTGTTTGTGCTTCTCCGAGAGTACAGATAATCAGGTACCTGAGTAGTGCTTGGAGTATGAGTTTCTTGATCGAGTCTTAGGAGTCGCTCTGATATGTAACATGAGAATAGGGAATTTGCTATATTTTATTTTGTTTTAGTCGTTACGTATCTTACCTTTATATTTATGTTGAACCACGAGTTTTATGGAGAATGTTTTTATTTAAGCCATAGTGTGCTATGAAAATGAATATTTTTTATATTTCCATTGTGTAAATAGTTTTTCATGAGAAATGAAGTAATAAAATGATTTGAGACTTTATAAGTTTATTTGAATGGTGTGGCATCCCATTTGTGGACTATGATGTATTATTCTGTATATTTATTATAATTATTCTTGTGGGGAAAGTGGGGTGTTACAATAAAGGTCTTTAAATGCATAAAACAAAATAACTCTAATGGGCCTTTAATCCAAAACAAAATTAAATAAAACAAATAAAATAGAAGTTGCTTAAATATTAAAATAGAAAATTACTTAAATATTAAAATCCTTTCCGACACGCAATATCTTCTTCGATATGCGCAACTAACCTTCCTATATCAATATCTTCCACCTCTGAAGAATTCAATCCCGAGTTCTCTTCTTGATAAAGAGCCTTATCTGCTTGATACTCATGAATGTCAACAATGTTAAAGGTATTGGATATATTCATGGCATTCGGGAGAGCTACCACATAAGTATCATTATTGATCTTTCGGGTCAGTTTGAACGGTCCATACTTGTGTGGTTGCAGCTTGTTGTAAGTACCAACCAGGAACCTTTCTTTGCGCAGAAACACCATCACATCATCTCCTACATTGAAAACTTTGACTCTCTTACGTTTGTCAGCAATTGCTTTATTCTTCTGCTCAGTAGCCTCTAACTTAGCCTTGACAGCCTCTTTAACAACTACTATTTCCTCAGCCATATTCCCAATAGCCGCACTAACTACATGCGCCTTAGGCAACTCAACAAAATCAATCACATGCTTAGGAACATAAGTATAGACCAGAGAGAATGGTGATTTCCCTGTAGCTGAATACACAACACTGTTGTAAGCAAATTCAACCTGAGGCAAAACTAAATCTCACTGTTTCGGCTTGTCACTACAAACACTTCGAATCACATTTCCCAAAGTTCTGTTGGTTACCTCTGTTTGTCCATCTGTTTATAGATGAGCTGTAGAACTCCTATTCAACACGGTTCTAAATAATCTCCAAAGAGTAATCCAGAAATGACTGAGAAATTTGGTGTCCCTGTCTGAAGTAATTAACTTAGGAACCCTGTGAAGACGCACAACCTCTATGAAAAATAGTTTGGCTATGTTTGACGTATCAACAGTCTTCTTGAAAGCAATGAAATGGGTCATCTTAGAGAATCTATCCACTACAACAAACACAGAATCTACAACTCTCCGTGTAAGAGGCAAGCTCAACACAAAATCCATGGCTAAATCTTTCCAAATATCATCAGGAATAGGTAAAGGCATATAAAGACTAATATTTTGAGACTGAACCTTAGAAACCTGACAAGTATAACACCTCCTGACTATAGTATCAGAGTCCCTACTTAAGTGTGGCCAATAATATCTCTCCTACAGACTAGCAATGGTCTTGTCTCTACCCAGATGACCGCTAAGACCACCACCATGTAGGTCTCGAATTAACTTCGCTCTTAAAGAGAAGCAAGGAATGCATAGTCAATCCCCTTTAAAAAGATAGCCATCTCGAATATGAAAATTTGCACAAGGATGTTTTCCAGTGCACTTGGTCCATAACTCCTTTAACTCAACATCACTTTCATACAACTCTTTCATGCACTCAAAACCTATTATCTCCTGCACTAATGTAATTAGCAAGGAAGCCCTCCTACTCAATGCATCTGCTACCTTGTTAAGAGTCTCCAACTTATAATGAATAATAAAAGGAAATTTTTTGTAAAAAAATCACCCACCGAGCATGCATCTTGTTTATCACCTTATGACTATAAATAAACTTCAAAGCTTGATGGTTAGTGAATATAATGAACTCCCTTTAAACCAAATAATGTTCCCATTGGCGTAGAGCTCGAAAGACTGCATAAAATTCCTAATCATAAGCACTCCATTTCTGGCGAGCATCACTTAATTTTCCGCTGAAAAAGGCTACTAGTTTCTTCTCTTGAGACAACACAACTCCTATTCTCACTCCACTAGCATCACATTCAACTTGGAATACCTTGTCAAAATCGGGAAGTGCTAATACCAGTGTGGTACATGGCTTCTCCTTAATTAGTGCAAAACTCTGCTCTTGCTCAAACCCCCAATTGAACTTTCCTTTCTTCAAACATTCAGTAATAGGCGCAGTGATAGTACTAAATATTTGATAAACCACATATAAAATATGGCCAGACCATGAAAGCTATGAACCCCTGTTACAGATTTTTGTGCACGCCACTCCCTTATAGCATTCATCTTATCTTTATTAACCTGAATCCCTTCTTCACCAATAACAAAGCCGAGAAAAAGTAACTTATTGGTGCTAAATGTACATTTTTTTCCAGATTAATGTACAACTGTTCTCCTGTAAGACTTGTAACACTTGCCTCACATGTTGCAAATGTTATTTCTTTGTCTTATTATAAATTAGAATATCATCAAAATAAACCACCACAAAAGAACTAGTAAACAGAAGTAGAACCTGATTCATCAACCACATGAAGGTGATATGGGAATTTGACAACCCAAAGAGCATCACCAACCACTTATATAATCCATCTTTGCTCTTAAAAGCTGTTTTTGATTCGTCTTCAGGTCTAATTTTGATCTGATGATAGCCACTATGCAAATTTATCTTCGAGAATACCTTAGAACCGGCCAACTCGTCAAGCATGTCTTCCAAACGGGGAATCGGGAATCAAACCTTGAAAGTTATCTTATTAATGCATCGGTTGTCAACACACATTCACCACTGATTTCCTTTCTTAGGGACTAAAAGGACTGGTACTGCACATGGACTCATGCTCTCATGAATAAATCCCTTCTTTAACAAATCTTCAATCTGCTCCTTTAAAATATCATTCTCCTTGGGGCTCATACGATAATGAGGAAGGTTTGGTAAGCTAGACCTCGGGATGAGGTCAATTTGATGTTGAATATCTCGCATGGGAGGCAAATCATTTGGTAATTCCTCTGCAGTCAACTCCTTGAAATCCTCGAGGATCTCTAGCACTTCTTCTGGAATCGTTGTTTCCTTCTTTTCAGTATTCATCAATCCTTTGATTACCAATAGACAGAAACATTCAGTTTCTTTTACAACCTCATCAAGCTCCTTTTCACTCTGCGTCATCACCAAGAAACTAGACTTTTTTCCTCCTGGATTCTTATCAAAGTGCAAAACAGGATCCATATCAATTTAATGTGTGCCCCATGTAAACATCATCATGTTATCCCGTCCTTGATAAGTGATATCATTATCAAAATGCTAAGGTCTACCAAGTAAAATATGATAAACATACATATCAAAAACATCACAAAGTACCTCTTCTCTGTAATGTTTTCCGATACAGATAGGAACTCTGCAGGCAAGTGTTACTCGAACTTGTAAGCCCTTACTTACCCAACCGGGGGTTTATGGCTTCTTGTGGGGTTCTATGGACAATTTCAAATAATCTACCAATTTCTACGACACCATATTCTCTATGTTGCCATTATCCATAATCATATTACACACTTTGTTCTTGATAGAACAATGTGTTTTGACCAAATTCTTGTGTTGCCCTTCATCTTTGGAGGCTAGTAACATTCTCTGCAACACAAAATTAACCCTCTCATCAGATTCTTCCTCTGCAAACTCAACATAAGCATATTCATCACTCTAAACTACAATATCTTCTCTTTCTTTATCTTCATCCCTTTCTTCCATAACAACAACGAATCTCCTTGTTATACAAACATTCAATTTATGACCTCTTCCGTTACAACGATAACATGTGTCTATAGTGGGTCTAGTGTAACACCCCAATTCTACCCCGACGAATTATATAAATAAATCAGAGTTATAAAATCATATCATGCAAACGAATTGAGATGCCACAAATTCTTCTATCAAAAATTCATTGCATTCATCATGGATATATAACACTTTTAAAACATCGGATGAACCATCTTCATAACATCTTTAGTTAATTAATTCAACATCTACGCAGCGGAAATTCTTAATAACATCTCTATCACCATTACAGCAACTTCAAACCAACAAATACTAAATAATAATCAACTTAAAGTTCAACAACTGAATAATCAACAATCAAAAGCAACAAGCGTTCATCCTCCCAAGTGTTACATATAAGAGAAATGACACCGACTCGAACTACTGAAGGTATACAACCTTCACTCTCGATTACCTGCACGTTACCAACATAAGGGCAACATTCAAATAAAAGGGGTGAGATATCTAACAATATAATAAAGCGCATGATAATTAATATATTAAATTAGATCACATAACATCACCACTTCACATCTCATAATCAACAATAATAATACACATTCACCACATCAATACACACTTCTTTATGCAGTCATATAATGTGACTCAATACTATGCAAATGCATGTGGTACCATTGGAGCAGAACTACTGTGATCAGTGGAAATAGAACTGACTGTTTTGAAATGCTGGTTCGCGAAATGTCGCGGTAAGCAAGAGTCGCCACCGTCTTTTATGTTCTCCAACATGGAAAGGACAAAAGCACTGCAAAATTCCTTATTGAGAATGTCTCTCGGTTCGGGAGGTAGATTTATAGAAAGGGAAGGTGTTAGCACCGTTTCTATCCATGGTTATCCATGGGCTCTTAGGTACTTGCTCTTATGTTTTCAAAAGATGTTTGCTTTTCAAATGTGAGTGGGTTTGAAAAAAGTTTCGTTTTTGAAAGATTTCTAAGTGACTCTTGTATCTGTCCTCAAGAGTGTTTGAAAAATTTGTTTTGAAAACCTTTGAAAGTGTCGGTGTGAAAAGATTGTTTTGTTTGTTTTTGAAGAGAGCAAGTACCCATGAGTCATCCACCTACCCTAAGGAATTAGGCTGTGTAAGAGTCCTTTAGATAGTGCCATCCCACCATTGAGAGGTAGGTAGCACCACCGTTGGAGGTGTTCAGGTCAATTCGATTGTAGGGACAGTGTGGTCACCGAAGCAATAGTAGGACACCTTAGAAGCAACCCTAATGTCCTAGATACTTTTTAATCCGAGGCAACCGTTTCGAGGCAACTGGATCTTAGACATAAGGGCGACCGCTAAAACACCCTATACTTGACGACCACTTTCGAGGCAACGAGTGAGGCGTACCCTAGAAGTGGCATGTGCATTGTGCGTTGTTTTCGGGTTAACATTTATCTTTGATCATGCAATTGTGAGCTACGAGTTGTTTTTTAATTATCATACATTCTTTCATGCAATTTAACAATTAGGAGTGCGGAAAATAAAATACGGAAATATAAAAGCTACGCTATTACAAGGCGCGGGTCTATACATCGCCAAAAACATAACCCGTTTTGATAAAGTGCGGAAAGTAAAGAAAGCAATAAACCTAATTACTATTACATTCCGGAAACAGTTACATAATAATTCAATAAGAAAATAAAGCGCAAATAGAAATTAAACTGGACGTCCTTAGGGTTTTTGACCCTTTTGAGCAATTATGAGTTTTTTGTCCTTTGCTTTTAATTAAAATTAAACCTAATTATTTAATTAATTAAAGAAAGATGTTTTTTGTGTTTTTGTATTTAATGAAAATAAAATAAATTAAAAGTCAAAAGAAAACCCTAGTTCTAAGTTTATTTTAATTATTATAAAAATGTTAAAGTTAAGCTAATTTAAACTAATTACTTAATTTACATGTTATTTACAAAAATAATAGTAACTAATAATGATGATAATAATAAAATGATTAAAAAATGTCAAAACCTAATTCTACATGATTTTATTTGTTGAGAAAAAGATTAAAATTTAAACCTAAATTAAACTAAGTTAATTGTTAGTATTTATTTACAAAAAAAATAATAGCTAATTTAATAAATAAAATATATCTACAATTTTATGATTTCTGATTTTTATTAGGAAAAATTAATTTGTTGTGAATTAATAATAATAATTATAACAATTAAAGGAATTTAAAAGAAAATAAAATAAAATTAAAAATGCAAACCAAAGGGGGTGTGATGGCCCATATGGAGGTATATTTCTGGAATTCAGGCCCAATAAAGTTCCAAGCCACGTTGACTTTCTGGGATCATGTGCATGCTTGTTGACTGGAACACACCATGGTCTTCATCTTCTGACCATTGGATGTATCTTTGTGACCACTTGGCGTGCTGTTGCTGGGAGTACATGGTGGAGTATTGGACATATGCTGTATTGGAACACATTATGAAAAATAGAAACAAGAGTTTGAGGGACCTGGGAATCGAACCCAGGTCCCAGTGATGAACAAACACGTCACTAACCACTCCACCATCTGCGTGCGTTTGTAATAATAATGGCTAGTGAAAATAATATACAAAATATCAATTATGCTGGGGAATTAAAGAAAGGCGCGCCTCATATTTGAATCAACCAGTCACGTTCATACACGTATTGTCTTCTTCATCTTTTCCTGCAAAATAAAGAACAAGTAGTGGGGGTTTTTAACCCCCACTAACTACAACCACGAATAATAACGATTAGAGTTAGGGTTGATATAAATTGAGCGCGAGGATTGGGTTGAATTCGTCTGGCCTTGACGAATTCAACCATTCTTGTCTCAAGGTCCAATTTTTCCTTATTTGCAAAGCCCTAAATTTCAAGCTTCAAAACCCTAGATATCTCCAATGGTGGATTTCGATTCAGAATGCTATAACCAAATTGGTTTATACCAATAGCTTCAGAATGTCCCTATTATCATAAATCAACCAAGAAAATGGATTAAAAACGCATGAATTATGATATGTAATTTTGGAAATATATGCAAACCGTGGGACTTGTATTCTTTGATTCTGATGGTGTTGGGGCTTGAAATCGCTTGCAATACATTCAGGGAAACCTCTGCAATGGATTAGAATCAACAAATTCTATTGAATCAGCCTGGAAGTTAGAAAACAGTTTTGAATTTTTTTTACTTTTTTTCAATATTGCATAGGGTGTTCTTGCAGCAGCTTCACGTGTGCATGATTAGGTTTAGATTTAGTACATATAGGAGAACTGAATTAGGGTAAATCCTGGTCCAACAATCCATTGCATTAAAGTTTGCATATGTGATTGGCAATCAAATATTTTTCAATCTTTTCTTTATCAAAACCTTGCCAATCATGGAGATTTTGAGGTCTTTTGAGGTGCACACGAATTGCCAGCTTGCCCTAGCCTTATTTGCTTCACAAATGATTTAAAAATCATATCTTTTGAATTTTCCTACAATTAAAATCAATTAAATGAATTAATGTTAATAAAAATTCAATTAATTAATTAAAAATGAGAAAATAAATCAAATTAATCTTAATGGGTCGTGCATAAGCCTTGGGCAAAGATTCAAGAAGGAATTTGAGGCCCATTAGCAAAAATGAAGTGTTTTAGGCAAAGTTGACTTTTGAAAGTTCCCAAAAATTTCCCAACTTCTCCAATGCATATCTTGCTCAATTTTGAAGCTATGAACATGTTCTTGGACATTTTGGAAAGGTCTTGAAGTCCTCTAACCAATGCCTTTGGTCCCATGTCATTTTGATTTACCAATCTCAAGTTATGGTCTTTGACTTAAAGTTCCTTTTTGTTGACTTTTGAAAATGACCTATAATGTAGAAATTGATAACTTTTTATGAGAGCATTTCTTGGACTTGGAGTGTGAAGATGAGTTGTAGGAAATGTCATCCCCTTCAAAATGAGCATTGGATGGGATTTTTCTGATGAACCATGAAAAAGTTATGCCCTGGTCAAATTGCAGTTGACTTTTCCAACTGTCCAAAAATAGAAACTTTTTGCATCTTGAGACTTTTTGAGCCATGCTTATGGAATCATGATCAAGGCTTGATCAAATGATGATTGTGGCTTCAAAATGAGACGTTGACCAAAAATTTTGACTTTTGATTGTCAAATGACCATTTTACCCCTGCAGTTGACTGCGAAGCAATTAGGGCTTTTGACTGTGCAACTGGATGCTGTGAGTCTTGAAACTTGACATATGGATGTTTGACAATGTATATAGGCATATGGGACTTGATTGGACCTTTGGAAACTTCAACTTCCTTGTAAGAACCAAAACCCTAATTTTGACTGTGTTAGGAGGGTGTTTGCACTGTGCAATTCTTAATCCATTTGAAGCTTGATCTTGCCAAATCTTGAAAAATATGGGAGGGCAAATTTTGGGGTACAACAGTTGCCCCTGTTCAATCTTCTTAGACCTGAGGATGTAGATTGGCTTGCGTGCCTTTCGTGATCCGAAGGTGGAAGATGATTGAACACTAAAGTGCCCAGAAATTTGCACTCACATAGTAGAGTATCAGTAGCATGATGTCGGGAATGGGCTTACAGATGCCATTTGGAGAGATGATGGATAAGAGGATGGGCTTATAGATGCCATCTAGGTGTCGATCGCGTAAGAGATTCCTTAGCGAGAACTTGCGTACCTGAGAAAGAAAGATAATTACCTGGCCTGTTACAGGAGTTGATCTTCAAACTCTTTATGTAGATATGCCCTGGCTGGATATAGGTATCGAATCTCTAAACTCTTCATATAGATATGCCCTGGCTGGATACAGGTATGGAATCTACAATCAGTTACTCACAGATGTACCCTGGCTAGATACAGGAATCGAATCTGGAATTAGTCGTCAACAGATATGCCCTGGCTGGATACAGGAATCGAATCTTCAAACTCTTCAGAAGTGCCCTGGCTAGATACAAGAATCGAATCTGGAACTAGTCGTCAACAGATATGCCCTGGATGGATACAGGAATCGAATCTTCAAACTCTTCAGATGTGCCCTGGATGGATACAGGAATCAAGTCCGGAATTAGTCGTCAACAGATATGCCCTGGCTGGATACAGGAATCGAATCTTCAAACTCTTCAGACGTGCCCTGGCTGGATACAGGAATCGAGTCCGGAATTAGTCGTCAACAGATATGCCCTGGCTGGATACAGGAATCGAATCTTCAAACTCTTCAGACATGCCCTGGCTGGATACAGGAATCGAGTCCGGAATTAGTCGTCAATAGATATGCCCTGGCTGGATACAGGAATCGAATCTTCAAACTCTTCAGACGTGCCCTGGCTGGATACAGGAATCGAGTCCGGAATTAGTCGTCAACAGATATGCCCTGGCTGGATACAGGAATCGAATCTTCAAACTCTTCAGACGTGCCCTGGCTGGATACAGGAATCGAGTCCGGAATTAGTCGTCAACAGATATGCCCTGGCTGGATACAGGAATCGAATCTTCAAACTCTTCAGACGTGCCCTGGATGGATACAGGAATCGAGTCCGGAATTGCGACAGTTGATAGTAATCATCTTTGTATTGACCTTTTTCCTGAAAAGGCGAAACATTAGTTGTATGCAATGTCATGATGTATGAAATGCATGATGTCATGATGTTCTCAAAAATAAATGAGATCGTATCGTATGCACTTTATCATGTATATGAATAGGATGTATGAAATGTGAAATGTCTATGAATGTATTTTCGTCTAGGAAAATAAATCCTTGACGAATTCCGGGAAGTTAAATCCTGGGCTGATGCTGAAGAGTTGAGTTCTTCGTTTCCGCTGGGGATGATGATTGCAAGAATAAACCGGTAGGAGAAGATGACTCCGTTGAGGAATGAACCTGATGGAGAGATTATTCTGCGGGGAATTACTCTGTGGGAAGAGATACTTCACTGAGATTTTGATGATAACTCCGCTGGGGATTCCGTTGATGAGTTTTGTTGGGGGAATTTGATGAACTCCGCTGGGGATAGGAAGAACTTCGCCGAGGACGGTCTTTCCGTGGTAATTAGCTGAGGATAACCTAGTTATAAATTCTGATGGGGAATAACCTTTTGTAGGTGTTTAGGTATTGGCTTGAATTTTTGGTAAATCTCAAGTGTATGTGTGAATGTCATGACTGATGTCATAACATTCTAGTTCAGTTTGTACTGGTTCATTAGGTACCTTTGCAGAAAAATATTGTAATTCAAATACTGATGCTTATAAGTGTGTATCTGAGCATTTTTGCAAAATGATCACATTTTGCTAAATCAGTAGACAGGTTTTCTCAGATGTCATAACAGATGTTATGACATCCTGTTCTGAACTAACAGGATTGCAGGATTGGATAAGTCTGAGTTTTTTCAGGAAATAACTCAGTCCTTTCTGAACAGAATCCTGCGTTTTCTGAGGGGTAACCTAGCTCAACCCTAACCTGGTTAATAAAGTCCTGTGACCTGGTCTTTAGGTCAAACGGAATTAACCCTAGGTTTTTGGAAACCCTAACTGAAGTTGCAGCTGCTATATATTCAACAGAGCTGCTGTTTTTCAAGAATGGCTTTTATTGATTAGAAGATCATTTGTAATCTGTATAGATTTGTTTATTGTACTCCAAGAAATTATCATTGTGATAAGTGCCTTGGAATAGGTTTCCTATTGTAAGGGTTGTGTAGCACTCAAAGCTTTGAAGCAAGAGTGTTTGAATGTTCCTTGACTAAAGCTGTGAAGCAGAGTCAAGTTAGTTGTGTGCATCACTCAAAGCTGTGAAGCACGAGTGATTGTGTTGCTTGATTAAAAAGATGTGAAGCTTAATCAAGTGTTTGTTTTTTTGAAGAGTGTCTTCATCAATTCTTAAGTCAAATTGGTTTATGTATCACTGCTGTGATTGAGGGGGAGTGAGTAGGAACTCAGGTTTAAGTTGTACTTAGATTGGAATTGCATTGGGTAGGTCTTAAGTGAAGGAGATAAACTGGTTGGTTTATTCCTGAATTAACATATCTTATAGTGGATTTCCTCCCTGGCTTGGTAGCCCCTAGAGTAGGTGTTGTTGCACACTGAACTGGGTAAACAATTGACTGTGTTCTTTATTGCTTTTGTATTTACTGTCATATAGTAAGTCAGATACGGTGTCATAACATTGAACGTGACATTGAGTATCTGCAGCCAGAATTTCAATTTGCATCAGAGCAGGCACCCTGCCTGTATTACTGGGTGAGATATAGGGATATCACTTTCTGGCACTATGGACAGAGAAGGAGTTTTTGGAAATAAACCACCCATTCTAGATGGAACTAATTATGACTACTGGAAACCTCGTATGATTGCCTTCCTAAAATCTCTGGACAAAAAGGCTTGGAGAGCTGCTGACAAAGGATGGATCCATCCCACCATAACTGAGGAAGATGGGACAATCAGTCTGAAGCCTGAGGAAGATTGGAGTAAAGAAGAAGATGAGTTAGCCCTGGGAAATTCCAAAGCTCTAAATGCCTTGTTCAATGGAATTGATAGAAACATTTTCAGATTAGTTCATCAATATGAACTGGCCAAGGAAGTTTGGGACACTCTCAAAACTACTCATGAGGGAACTTCCAAAGTAAAAATGTCAAGGCTTCAGATGTTGACTACCAAGTTTGAGAATCTAAAAATGATGGAAGATGAAACCATTCATGAGTTTCACATGAATATCTTGGAGATTGCCAACACCTCAGGAGCACTGGGAGAAAAAATGTCAGAAGAAAAACTGGTGAGGAAGATTCTCAGATCCTTGCCTAAAAGATTTGCAATGAAGGTAACTGCCATAGAGGAAGCCCAGGACATCAGCAAGTTGAAAGTGGATGAACTTATTGGGTCTCTTCAGACTTTTGAGATGGGGATCACTGATAATGGTGACAAGAAGAACAAAAGCATAGCACTTGTATCCAACACTGATGTTGAATACAAGGAGGATGAAGAAGAAAACATATCTGAAGCTATTGCCATGCTTGGAAGACAATTCAACAGGCTCATCAAAAGAATGGACCCAAAGTCAAGGTCTAATGTTCATAACATTCCCTCTGACATTGACAGTTCCAGCAGAAGACCAAGGTCAGAAGATAAGGGAGTTCAAGGCAGAGGAATTCAATGCCATGGTTGTGAAGGATATGGGCATATTCGAGCTGAATGTCCTACCTTTCTTAAGAAACAAAAAGGAATGACAGTTACTTGGTCTGACTGTGATTCAGAAAGTAATTCTGAAGAAGAGACTGCCAAACGAGTTACTGCTTTAACTGGTGTTTGTACCTCTGAAAGTGACATCAGTGATGAAGAAGTGACTTTTGAAGAACTGGCTGATACTTACAAAGAATTGTGTATCAGAAGTACTGAAGTCTGTGTGCAGAATGAGAAACAATCAAAACTCATCATAAAGATGGAGGCTGAAAAAAGGGCAAATCTTGAAACTATAAGTCATCTAGAAAGAAAAGTTCAATTACTGAACTCACAACTAAATCAAATGACCAAATCTGTCAAGATGTTGACAAATGGGACAGACAAATTGGAAGAAATCCTACAGGTTGGACAAAATGTGGGAAATAAATCTGGTCTAGGATTTATGGAAGCAACGAAATCTGGTTCTGATAAGCAAATGTCAAAACAGATGTCTCAACACAACTCTCGACATCAGGAACAGAAACACATGAGGAAAAGGTACCAAAGATGGAAATGTCATCATTGTGGTAGATATGGCCACATAAAGCCCTTCTGCTTCAGATTACATGGATACCCTAATCAGAACTCAGGTGTGAAACCTAAGTCTAAAAAGGTACCACATGCTCCTCAATGGAAGAAAAAGGCTACTGCACTGATAGCTCACACTTCCCTGAGGGTCTCTGCAAAGGAAGACTGGTACTTTGACAGTGGATGTTCCAGACATATGACTGGAATCAAGAACCTCCTCAATAATGTTAAGCCTCACACCACCAGTTTTGTGACCTTTGGAGATGGGGCTAAAGGTGAAATCAAAGGAGTTGGTGATTTGGACTGCCCTGGAGTTCCAAGTCTAAATGAAGTACTGCTGGTGAAAGGACTGACCGCTAATCTCATTAGTATCAGTCAACTGTGTGATCTAGGATTCAAGGTCAATTTCTCAAAATTTGAATGCCTTGTAATCAATGACAAACAAGAGATAGTAATGAAAGGAGTCAGATCCAAAGACAACTGTTACTTGTGGGAGGCTGAGAACACTAATTTCTCATCTGTGTGTTCCATTGCAAAGGAAGAAAAAGAGGTGAAACAGTGGCACCAAAAACTTGGCCATCTTCATCTAAGGGGTATGAAGAGGATTATCTCCTTGGAGGCAGTCAGAGGGATTCCAAAACTGCAAATTGATGAAGGAAGAGTTTGTGGTGAATGTCAAGTTGGTAAGCAGACGAGGATGTCACACCCAAAGTCAAGACATCTGACCACCTCTAAGGTTCTAGAACTCCTCCATATGGATCTGATGGGACCAATGCAAGTAGAGAGTCTTGGTGGTAAAAGATATGCCTATGTGGTTGTGGATGATTTTTCCAGATTCACCTGGATTAATTTCATTAGGGAAAAATCATATGCATTTGAAGTTTTTAAAGAACTGTGCAAGAGAATTCAAAGAGAGAAGGAAGGATGTATTGTCAGAATCAGAAGTGATCATGGCAAGGAATTTGAAAACAGCAAGTTTGATGACTTCTGTGCTTCAGAAGGAATCAGTCATGAGTTTTCTTCTCCCATAACACCTCAGCAAAATGGAGTTGTGGAAAGAAAAAACAGGACCATACAAGAATCTGCCAGAGCAATGTTACATGCCAAAAGACTTCCTATGTATTTTTGGGCTGAAGCTATGAATACAACTTGCTATGTTCATAACAGGGTCACCTTGAGAAAGGGAACCTCATCCACCATATATGAACTCTGGAAAGGAAGAAAACCAACTGTGAAGTACTTCCATGTGTTTGGTAGCAAATGCTATATTCTGTCTGATCGTGAACAAAGAAGAAAACTGGACCCTAAAAGTGATGAAGGCATATTTCTAGGATACTCCTCAAACAGTAGAGCTTATAGAGTATTCAAATCCAGAACCAAAACCATGATGGAATCAATAAATGTTGTAATTGATGACTATCATGAAGAAATAGATGTTCCTTGTACTGTTGAGACATTCTTTGAGACTTCAACCCAACAGGACGACCTACCCAACTCCACCACAATAGAATCTGAATCAAAGGAAGCTAGGAAGATTCCTTCCATCAGAATTCAGAAGGATCATCCAAAAGATCTCATCATAGGAGATCCCAATAGTGGAGTCATCACAAGATCTAGAGAAATCATCTCAAACTCTTGTTTTGTGTCCAAAATGGAACCAAGAAATTTCAAGGAAGCCTTAACTGATGAATATTGGATTGGTGCAATGCAAGATGAACTGAACCAATTCAAGCAACATGAAGTTTGGGAACTGGTTCCTAGACCTGAAGGAACTAACATCATTGGGACAAAATGGATATTCAAGAACAAATCAGATGCTGAAGGAGTTGTCACCAGAAATAAGGCAAGACTTGTTGCTCAAGGATACACCCAGGTTGAAGGGGTTGATTTTGATGAAACCTTTGCACCTGTAGCCAGGTTGGAATCAATCAGACTCTTGTTGTCAATTGCTTGTCTTCTGAAGTTCAAGTTATTTCAGATGGATGTGAAAAGTGCCTTTCTAAATGGGTACTTAAATGAGGAAGCTTATGTGGAACAACCTAAAGGTTTTGTGGATCCAACCCATCCTGATCATGTCTACAAACTGAGAAAAGCTCTATATGGCCTGAAACAAGCTCCTAGAGCATGGTATGACAGGTTAACAAAGTTTCTCTCAGACAAAGGCTACAGAAAAGGAGGCTTGGACAAAACTCTCTTTGTCAAAACTGAAGGAGGGAAGTTGATGGTTGCCCAAATATATGTTGATGACATAGTGTTTGGAGGAATGTCAGAACATATGGTTAAACACTTTGCTGACCAAATGCAGGCTGAATTTGAAATGAGTCTCATGGGAGAACTAACTTATTTTCTTGGACTACAAGTCTCACAGATGGAGGACTCAATCTTCTTATCTCAAAGCAAGTATGCTAAGAATATTGTAAAGAAGTTTGGTATGGAGAATGCAAGTCACAAAAGGACTCCTGCTCCTACTCATCTAAAGCTTTCCAAAGATTCAAGTGGGGTTAAGGTGGATCAAAGTCTATACAGAAGCATGATAGGAAGCTTGTTATACTTAACTGCCAGCAGACCTGATATTGCCTTTGCAGTTGGAGTTTGTGCTAGATACCAAGCTGATCCCAAAGTCAGTCATATCAATCAAGTGAAGAGAATTTTGAAGTATGTAAGTGGTACTTACAACTATGGATTGATGTATACTCATGGCTGTGAACCAGCTCTGACTGGCTACTGTGATGCTGATTGGGCTGGTAGTGCTGATGATAGAAAAAGCACCTCTGGAGGATGTTTCTTTTTGGGAAGTAATCTGGTTTCCTGGTTCAGCAAGAAACAGAATTGTGTCTCTTTCAACTGCTGAAGCTGAATACATTGCAGCTGGTAGTAGCTGCTCTCAAATGATATGGATGAAACAGATGCTCACTGAGTATAATGTCACACAAGATGTTATGACATTGTACTGTGACAATCTGAGTACAATCAACATATCCAAGAATCCCATTCAGCATAGCAGGACCAAACATATTGACATACGACATCACTTTATCAGAGACCTTGTAGAAGAGAAGACAATCAAATTGGAACATGTTGCCACTGAGCTACAGCTGGCTGACATTTTTACCAAGGCTTTGGATGCAAACCAATTTGAAAACTTAAGGGGTAAGCTGGGTATTTGCCAACATGAGGAATTGTAGCAATTAATTTTGCTTAAAACAAGGATCAAAGGACTTATGCCTATTCTGATTGGTTTAAAATTGTATTTTCTCATTTCCTACAATTCTTTTAAGAAGTTGAATAGACACTCCCTTGCTTCCTTCCTCTCTCGTCTCCTCATCAAAACCCAGTCTCTCAATCAGAAATTTCTCCTCAGTTACTGTTGGTCCTCTAAAACTGTCAACATGTCTCAAACACCATCATCATCCAATACGACCATTTCAACCTCTTCCTCTGATCAAGATTCTGGGACAATCTCTTCTTGTCTGGACTCTGACGTTCTGGAGATCTCCTCTCATAGAAAAGTGGGAACTAACCCCACCAAAGAGTTGAGACCAAGACATGCAGGAAAACCCCAAGCTTCTGCCTCTGGTAATCCATCTCATCCTTCTTCTTCAGTTCCCCCTGAAATTGCAAATAAGGAAGGGACAGCCTATGTTAATCAAGCAATAGCAAAAATTGTTTCAAGAATTCTGAACGAGAACCACTCAGTTCCTGGCATTTCTGTTCCTCTGAACCAAGAAAGCTCAAATGCTGAAACAAATCCAGATGTCTCTAAGAATGTTGAGACATCAAACAAAGAGAAGAATGCTGACATTGCTCACAAGAAAAGAAAGAAGCCTGAATACTCTGGATCTGATGACAGTGCTTGAAGGTTGGTTGCTGATATCTGGTGGAGTTTGGAAGTGTATTCTGTTGTTTTCTGCTGCTGATCTTATTATTTTGTTTTGGATAACTGTATAATTTTCTGAACATGTATCTTTGGCCATTTGTGGCTAAAGAGGGGGAGAATATTTTGGTACTTACTTAATTAGTACTTGACATTCTATTTTTCTGCTGTCACTTATTTCTGCTGCTATCTATCTCTGATTGTTTAGGGTCTTTAGCCAAAAATCTGCCAAAGGGGGAGTTTGTAGGTGTTTAGGTATTGGCTTGAATTTTTGGTAAATCCCAAGTGTATGTGTGAATGTCATGACTGATGTCATAACATTCTAGTTCAGTTTGTACTGGTTCATTAGGTACCTTTGCAGAAAAATATTGTAATTCAAATACTGATGCTTATAAGTGTGTATCTGAGCATTTTTGCAAAATGATCACATTTTGCTAAATCAGTAGACAGGTTTTCTCAGATGTCATAACAGATGTTATGACATCCTGTTCTGAACTAACAGGATTGCAGGATTGGATAAGTCTGAGTTTTTTCAGGAAATAACTCAGTCCTTTCTGAACAGAATCCTGCGTTTTCTGAGGGGTAACCTAGCTCAACCCTAACCTGGTTAATAAAGTCCTGTGACCTGGTCTTTAGGTCAAACGGAATTAACCCTAGGTTTTTGGAAACCCTAACTGAAGTTGCAGCTGCTATATATTCAACAGAGCTGCTGTTTTTCAAGAATGGCTTTTATTGATTAGAAGATCATTTGTAATCTGTATAGATTTGTTTATTGTACTCCAAGCAATTATCATTGTGATAAGTGCCTTGGAATAGGTTTCCTATTGTAAGGGTTGTGTAGCACTCAAAGCTTTGAAGCAAGAGTGTTTGAATGTTCCTTGACTAAAGCTGTGAAGCAGAGTCAAGTTAGTTGTGTGCATCACTCAAAGCTGTGAAGCACGAGTGATTGTGTTGCTTGATTAAAAAGCTGTGAAGCTTAATCAAGTGTTTGTTTTTTTGAAGAGTGTCTTCATCAATTCTTAAGTCAAATTGGTTTATGTATCACTGCTGTGATTGAGGGGGAGTGAGTAGGAACTCAGGTTTAAGTTGTACTTAGATTGGAATTGCATTGGGTAGGTCTTAAGTGAAGGAGATAAACTGGTTGGTTTATTCCTGAATTAACATCTCTTATAGTGGATTTCCTCCCTGGCTTGGTAGCCCCCAGAGTAGGTGTTGTTGCACACTGAACTGGGTAAACAATTGACTGTGTTCTTTATTGCTTTTGTATTTACTGTCATATAGTAAGTCAGATACGGTGTCATAACATTGAACGTGACATTGAGTATCTGCAACCAGAATTTCACCTTTGAATATGGTCGGGGAGAGACGCTTTCGTACTCTGCAGGTGATAAGCTTCCAGAATCTACTGGGGATGAGCTTCCAGAATCTACTGGGGAGATTGATTCAACTTTCCTGGGGAAACTTTTTGGACTGTACTGGGGAAGTGGCTCCACTGGGGTGTCTGTATTCCGCCGGGGAAAAATCTTATACCAAGACTGCCGGGGATGCTTGTTTAGGAACATTTGTATACTCCGCTAGGGAATATTGAGATCTTCTGGGGATACCCAACTTCTTTAAGGCTGACAATAGGCTAACTCTACTCGGGAAGAGTGTTGCTGACTTGCTAGGGATACTGTGCCTTGTTAGGGTTGATTGGAGACCAACTGCTTGGGAGAGTATTGCTGAGTCTTATCTTACTCGGCGGGGGGTGAAGGTATCTGGGTTACATTCTTCGACCGAACTTACCTTGGTACCTTGGTGGACAGAGCAACTAGCTCGCTTAGACAACTCATTATTGCCCCTGTTTCTGATGTTACCTGTAATTAGTCATTTGTTTCGCATGCAAATATTGATGAGTTAGCAATTAGTGTCAAATGCATATATCAAAAATGAACATTGGACGTTCTTTGCAAAACAAAATAGAAAAGGGAAAATAATTGGCAATTTATCTGAAAAGTGAATTTGTATTGATTTTTTTGAATTTGCCTGTAAATAGGCGTTTATGCACAAGAGGCTGACGTCCTAGTAAGAGAACGCTGCTGAACAACATAGAGTTTACACAATTTTGTGAAAAGGAAACCAAAATAGCTACGTGTGAAAAGAATAATCCCACTGGGTTCCAACTCTGCTATCGCCTTTATATCTTCGAGCGTCTCATCACTTGGTTGCTTAGTTGAAGATGAAGCTGACTGATCGATGCCGTCTGAACCTGATATTTGATACCGGATTCTGGATGCAAGGTGATTCAATGAGACATAGTATTACGCTTTAATCCCTAACTTTTGCCTGGACCGCCCTTTCGGGTTTTCAGTCCACCGGGATACCCATTTTTGCCCAAGCCGCCTTTTCAGGTTTTCGACTTGCCGGATGTACAGATTTTTTCATTTTTCATCCCTTATTTTTCCCCGAACCCTTTTGGTTCGCCGGGAAGCCCTTACTTTTACCTAGGTGTGTCAACCTAGCGGGTCTTTTATTCATGCGTAGTATCTTTTTACTATGTCTGCATTGGCGGGGTGAGGAAGGTCGTCACCATCCATGGTGGTTAGAATCATAGCTCCTCCTGAGAAGATATGTTTAACCACAAATGGCCCTTCGTATGTAGGGGTCCATTTGCCCCTGGGATCACTTTGAGGAAGAATGATGCGCTTGATTACCAGGTCCCTAACTTGATACTCTTGTGGTCTGACTTTCTTGTTAAATGCCCCGATCATCCGTTTTTGATACGTTTGACCATGACAAATAGCAGTGAGTCTCTTTTCGTCAATTAGATTTAATTGATCAAGTCGAGTATGGATCCAATCATCTTCGCTCAGACCTGCATCCTTCATTATCCAGAGAGAGGGTATCTGGACTTCAATAGGCAAGACTGCCTCCATGCCGTAGACCAAGGAAAAGGGTGTTGCCCCTGTTGACGTTCTTGCTGAGGTACGGTACCCATAAAGAGCAAACAGTAACATCTCGTGCCAATCCTTATAGGTCACTGTCATCTTCTGCACAATCTTTTTGATATTCTTATTAGCTGCCTCTACAACCCCATTCATCTTCGGCCGATAAGGAGAAGAGTTGTGGTGCTGTATCTTGAATTGCTCGCAGAGCTCAGTGATCATCTTGTTATTAAGATTGGTACCATTGTCCGTAATGATCCTTTTCGGGACGCCGTATCGACAGATCAGGTTGTGTCAAATGAACCGTGCCACAAAGTTCTTGGTTACGGTAGCGTAGGAAGCTGCTTCAACCCACTATGTAAAGTAATCGATCGCCACCAGGATGAAGCGATGCCCGTTGGATGCCGTAGGTTTAATCTCGCCGATCATATCAATGCCCCACATTGCAAAAGGCCAAGGTGCAATCAAGACATTCAGAGGGATTGGGGGAACGTGCACCTTATCAGCATAGATCTGGCACTTATGACATGTCCGAGAATGTTGGTAACAGTCGGCTTCCATTGTGGACCAGAAATATCCTGCCCGAAGGATTTTCTTTGCCATGGTGTGTCCACTGGAATGTGTTCCGAAGGTACCTTCATGTAGTTCTGCCATGATCTTTTCTGCTTCCTTCTTATCCACACAACGCAATAAGGTTGAATCATGGTTTCGCTTGTATAAAATGCCGTTGCTGAGGAAGAACTTTACCGCGAACCTTCTCAGAAACTTCTTGTCATTGACAGATGCACCCTCGGGATATTCTTGAGCTTCCAAGTACCTCTTCAATTCATGATACCAAGTTTTTCAGTTACCACCTCATCCTCAAGATCACAACAATATGCAGGTTCATCCAATTTCCAAATGACGATCCGGGGAGCTTCGTTATCCCATTTGACCTTGAACATGGAAGACATCGTAGCCAGCGCGTCCGCCAACTGATTCTCCTCTCTTGGGAAGTGTTCAAAAGTTATCTCCGTGAAATGGGGGATCAATGTCAACACACATTCTTTGTGAGGAATAAGGTTTGGGTGTTTCGTATCCCACTCGCCTTTGATCTGATTGATCACGAGAGCGGAATCTCCGAAGACACTCAGAAACTTGATCCTTAGGTCAATTGCGGCTTGAAGACCCATGATACACACCTCATACTCCGCCATGTTATTGGTGCAGTTGAAGCATAGCTGGGCAGTGAGTGGAGTATGAGTGCCTTTAGAAGATATGATCACAGCGCCGATGCCGTTACCCAAAGCGTTGGAGGCTCCGTCAAAGTGCATAGACCATCTGGATCCTTCCTCAGGTCCTTCATCCGGTCCAGGTACTTCACAATCATTCACTACCATGATGTTCTCGTCAGGAAATTCAAAGTTCATAGATTGGTAGTCATCCACTGCCTGGTGTGTCAAATGGTCTGCCAATACACTTCCCTTGATCGCCTTCTGAGTCATATACTGGATGTCGTATTCCGTCAAGATCATCTGCCATCTTGCTATTCTTCCGGACAAGGTAGGCTTTTCGAAGATATACTTGATCGGATCCATTTTTGAAATTAACAGAGTAGTGTGAGTCAACATATACTGTCTCAGCCGGCGAGCAGCCCATACCAAAGCGCAACAAGTTTTCTCGAGCAGTGAGTATCGGGTCTCACAGTCGGTAAACTTTTTGCTAAGGTAATAAATGGCATGCTCTTTTCGGCCAGACTCATCATGCTACCCCAGCACACACCCCATCGAGCTGTCAAGTACCGTCAAGTATAGTATTAGAGGCCTCCCTTCAACCGGTGGCATAAGAATATGTGGTTCATGGAGGTACTCTTTGATTCTTTCGAAAGCGGCTTGACATTAATCGTTCCAACGTACTACTTGATCTTTCTTCAGCAGCTTGAAGATTGGTTCATAGGTAGCAGTTAGGTGCGAGATGAATCGGACAATGTAGTTCAGTCGCCCTAGAAAGCCTCTGACTTCTTTCTCTGTCTTGGGAACTGGCATCTCTTGTATGGCTTTCACCTTGGAAGGATCCACTTGAATACCTTTGTCACTCACGACGAAGCCTAGCAACTTCCCAGATCTTACCCCGAAGGTGCACTTGTTCGGGTTCAACCTCAGCTTGTACAACTTCAACCGGTCAAACAACTTCTGTAAATGGTCAAGGTGTTCCTCCTCAGTTTGGGACCTTGCAATCATATCGTCAACATATACTTCTATCTCATGGTGGATCATGTCATGAAATAAAGCAACCATGGCACGTTGGTAGTTTGCCCCAGCATTTTTCAACCCAAAAGGCATGACCTTGTAGCAGAAGGTGCCCCACTGAGTAACAAAGGTAGTCTTTTCCATATCTTCAGGAGCCATCTTGATCTGATTATAACCGGAGAAACCGTCCATAAAGGAGAATACCTTGTGCTGAGCCGTATTGTCAACCAGAACGTCGATGTGAGGCAGAGGGAAGTCATCCTTGGGGCTCGCCCTGTTCAAATCCCTGTAGTCAACACACATGCGGACCTTACCATCCTTCTTCGGCACTGGAACCACGTTGGCAACCCACTGAGGGTAAGAAGTCACCGCTAGAAACCCGGCATCAAATTGTTTCATAACCTCGTCTTTGATCTTCTCGGACATCTCTGGACGCATACGGCGGACCTTCTGCTTAACCGGAGGGCAGTCTTCCTTGGTAGGCAGGTGATGAACCACGATGTCAGTATCCAACCCAGGCATGTCTTCGTAGGATCAGGCAAAGATTTCCACATAATCATGCAACATCTGAATCAACCGCTGTTTCACGCTGAACTCTAGATTGGCACCAATCTTGACTTCCTTTCTGTCTGTCTCCGTACCCAGATTTACCGTTTCCACTGGCTCTTCATGTGGCTGAATGGCCCTCTCTTCCTGGAGTAACAGTCTTGCAAGCTCACCAGGCACTTCGCAATCATCTTCGCCTTCGTCTTCGGCTAAGTTGATCGGATTGTCAAAGTCATAACTGGCAGTAGCAGAGTTGTTACCAGCGAGATCCCGAGTGGATTGGAACCTGTATAAGTGAGTGTGTGTAAATATAGCTGTTTTGCAATATATATAAAGAAAGAAAGGGAGCACAAGATTCGAAATGCGAAAAACGTCCAATGTTTTTTATTCATGATATATGGAAATGACAAGTAATAAGCCCTCACAAATGAAGCCACGGTGCCCCGGGTAAGACACCGGGCCATAAAGTTTCAAATTATTGTTCGTTACAAATTTAAAAACAAAGGAGTTCATTACTGAGTAACAAAAGTAACATGTATGAAATCTTTGGCAGTCCAATTGTTCAGTCCACCGTCGGTCGTCGGGTAGATCCAGCTATCAAATTCAGATTCCTCCGCATCGCCTTCAATAGCATTCACTCCCGGGTTGGTGATGAATACGGGAGGTCTTCCAATCCTTGCTTTACGTACAGCCCTCTGAGCCTCTGCAGTGAAACCCAGCCCAAACTTGTCAGTCTTTGGAGTAAAATCAGGAAGTCTGCCCCAGTTTGCACACTCACCCTTCTCAACCACAGCCCGGGCATCCTTCAAGGAAGCCATCTTCAAAGGAGAACTATCTTCAGTCACAGTCTCGGCTGATGCCAATGTTGGAGGCACTTATTCAAAGTGTTGAAAGGGGGTCTCAATGAACTCCCTGTCCATCTCTATATACCGGAATGAGTTAAGATGGCTAACCATATATTCCTCCTCCCCTTGCACTATAACAATTTTCCCTCTGACCGGGTACTTGAGTTTCTGATGTAGAGTGGAGGTCACAGCTCCAGCCTTGTGGATCCAAGGACGACCCAGTAAACAAGAATAGGATTGTCGGATGTCCATCACATAGAATGTTGAGTCAAAGACTTGAGAACCAACCCGGATCGGAATATCAACTTCACCATGTACCATCCTCTTCGACCCGTCAAAGGCTCGGACAATAATGTTACTAGGCTTCAACTCCAAACCCTCACAATCCAACCTGTCTAAGGCCTTTTTGGGCAATACGTTCAGCGAAGAACCGGTGTCTACCAACACATGGGAGAGAGTAGTGCCCCTGCATTCAATGGAGACATGCAGGGCATCGTTGTGGTTCTTTCCCTCGGCGGTCAGATCAGCGTCAGAGAAACCCAGACCATTATCAGCAGTTAAGTTGGCCACACAATCAGTAAATTGATCAACAGACGTTTCTTGTGGCACATGGGCCGTCTTCAGGAAGGAAATCATGGCCTTGGCATGGGCCTCTGAACATAACAGCAGTGATAGCATAGAGATCTTAGAGGGGGTGTGCCCCAGCTGTTCAACGACGTTGAAATCACTCTTCTTGATAATCTTAAGGATTTCTTCCATCTCTTGCTGTGAAGCTTCAACATTAACAGTCTTCGGTGCCTCCATCTGGGCAGGCACGTCAGCAATCCCTTTGCCCCGAGTGTCAGACGACTCGGCCGCAGGGGTGGAAACTTGATCAGGAGGGGAAACAGGCACACTGGCAGGTGTGATAACAAGGGGCCTCTGAATAGCTAGAGGTGCAATATCAGGCGAGAAGAGCCTGCCACTGCGAGTAACTTTAGCAGGACTGGTGATGTTGCTGATGCTGGTACTGGTATTGAACTCTTGCTTTACTCCAAGCACATACACATCTGCCCCATAGTGCCACGCGACAGCCTTGTCAGATTTATAGGGGAGGGGCCCCGGAACAGTAATGATGATAGGTGCAACAGACATGATTTTGACGGGCTTCCTCGGGGGAGCCTTGGTAGGATTGTTGAAAATGGTGACAACGGACACTTCTTCAGTAGGAACAACGGGAACAACAATCTTCTTGAACAAGATCTCTTTGCTATCCATCAGGTTTTGGACACCTGACTTCAGCAACGGACAACCAGCAGGTGAAACAGCACATAGAAGGCAACCCTTGCTACAACCCGGAAATAAACCGGCTAGCAACAGGTTCCTTTTGACGGACAACAACGAAGTAACAATATCATCCACAAAGGTTACATACGGGTCTTCTTCAACAACATTCACTCCATGCCGGGGCATAGGAGCAGTCACAACATTGGGCCTTTCGAGTGCCTCAAACTGTATCTCCTTCGCATCAATAAATTCCTGAACCTTATTCCTTAGGGCCCAACAATCATCAGTAGAATGTCCCGGGCTATCAGAGTGATAAGCACAGCGGGCATTAGGATTGTACTTCGGAGAGGTTGTGTTTACCACCTTCGGAGCTTCTCTGATAGTTACCAAGCTGGTTGATAGCAGTTGCGGCAAGATCTGAGACAAGGTCATACTAAGCCGAGTGTATTCTCTTCTGGGTCTCTCACCCCTTGGTTGGTTAGGTTGCCGAGGAGCGGCAGCAGGCTTTGAAATCACCACCGCGTTGACAGATTGGCGGCGTTCTGGTTTATTTTGCCTTCTGGGACCATACACAGCACTAGCTTCCTTCTTGAAAGGTTTCTTTTCAGAACTTGAGGATGCACCTTTCTGTATCTTCCCCGATTTCATACCAGCTTCTATCCTCTCTCCCATCAGAATGAGATCTGTAAACCCTGCAGAAGAATTACCAATTAGGTGGTTTAAGAACGGTCCAGACAGGGTCCCCAAGAACATGTCCACGAGTTCACGGTCGGTCTATGGCGGCTGCACCCTGCCAGCTAGGTCTCTCCACTTTTGTGCATACTCTTTAAAACCTTCTCCCGATCCTAGCGACATACCCTGGAGTTGGGTACGTGTAGGAGCGAGGTCGGCATTATACTGATACTGCTTATAAAAAGCAGTAGCCAAGTCCTCCCAGTTTCGAATACTGGCTCCATCCAGCTGATAGAACCACTCGAGTTGATCCCCTGAAAGGCTATCCTGGAAGAAATGGATCCATAAGTTTTTGTCTGCAGTATACGGTTGGATCTTCCGCACATAAGATCTGAGATGTAGCTTAGGGCAGGAAGCCCCGTCATACTTCGCAAAAGAGGGTGCCTTGAACTTGTGTGGGATCACCACCCCAGAAGATAAACCCAGATCTCCAAAATCCAACCCAGGCACCTGTTGAATTTCCATGGCACTCAGACGATCCTCTAACTGCTTGTACCTGTCTTCAGCGGGAGGGTACTGCTCATCATTGAAATCTGTCTGGTTGTCAGAGACCACGGGACTAGGAACCTTTTCCCCTTGGGGACTGCCTTTGCCTACAGAAGAAGCAGCTTGGTCAGCCTCATTTTGCAGTGTATTGCCAAACCTCCGTCCAGTGTTGAATAGTACAGTTCTCTTCTTCTTCTTCTTTACCAGCAGATTCTTCAATTCCTCTTGACCTTGTGCTAAACTCATGATCAACTCTTGGAACTGGGCGTTCTGGGCCTGGAGGGCCTTGATGGATTGCTCAGTAGATGATTTAGGATTCATGATGACTGCTGAAATAAACAGCGAAGAAAATTAAGCAACCTGTAAGAAAAGTACCTGTGATGCACATGATGAATGAAATGCGTATGAATTATGTTTTCAAAGACAATCGGGATTCAACTTTGTAAACAAAAAGGAAGCGCACTTTATTAGATTCAACTTTGAAATTTAAATTGTTCAACAGATTGCCCTTAGGCGTTACATAAAATGGAAATACTGAAAAGGGAAATAAAAACTGTAAAAGAACATCCAAAGCTCATCAGTGATCCCAGGGTCTCTTTTTCTCAGTACGGATGTAGTCATTCAAGGTCCACTCGTTCTCCAACTGCTTTGTCAGCTTCTGGATTTTCTGTTCTTGTTCATTGAACTTTTCCCGATAAGAATCCCGTTCTTCCTGTAGTTGCGCCCAAGACCTCTTTAGTGTATCAACATCAGTAGGTATTTGAGGAGGGAGAACAGTTGGAGGAACCCCGTCTTTATCAGGAAACTCAAGGATGATGGGTCTGACAGCTTCGTATGGCATACCTAACTTCTGAGCACGGATGCGGACCCATCTGTAGTAGGATTCCATAGGTAGAGAAGTCTTCGGTCCCAACTCATGTGGGTCAGCTTTGTGAATTCTGTCCCAAGCCTTGATGAATCTACGACGCAACTCGTCACTATCTACCTGAAACTCAAAACTGATGTGAGGCACCAACATCTCATGAGGCCCTGCTCTTCTGGCTCTTCCAAACTGATGGAGAGCTAGACATGGATTATAAGAGATTCCTCCTTGGGTACCAATCAAAGGAACATTAGGATATTCTCCGCAACGATCAATAACAGCTACCTCATCCAAACCTATGAGAGTCCAAATGATGTCATTATCAGTGAGAGACATTAACCTATGAGCCCAGCCTCTTCCTTCTTTGTTCTTCAGCACAAACTTAGGGAGGTGAGAAATAAACCACCTCACTAACAAAGGAGTACAACACCATAGAGTTCCTCGTCTTCGGGCAGTATGAGCATAGAGTTGTTGCAGGATATCACCCAAGAGAGTGGGCACAGGGTTCCGAGACTTGAAGATCCTTATGGCATTGACATTAATGAAGTTATCAGGATTAGGAAACAGAACCAGACCATAGATTAAGAGAGCCAAAATGTCCTCTTATGCCCTGAAGTCTAAGTCATTCCAGAAACTGTTAGCTTTACCAATCAGAAACTTGGCCAAGAAGCCCTTAACTCTGCTTCTAGTCACCCAGTTGTCCATTACCTCCTTGTTGGTCAAGGGAAGGGCTGCAGCAATCTCCTCAAGCCTAAGAGTCTTTTCCCAACCAGTGAAGGGAGTCTGATCCAAGATAGGGATACCAAGCAAATCAGAGAATTCTTCCAGGGTAGGGACCAGCTGGAAGTCTTGAAAGGTGAAGCAATTGTACAGGGGATCATAAAACTGGGTCAAGACACTCATCAATTGTTGGTCCCACTTTGCAGTGACTAAACCGAGAAGAGAACCATGCCTCTGGATAAAGGAAGTAGTGTTTGGAATTCTGCTAACCAACTCTTCAAGCAACTCAGGTGGGTGAACAAAATTAAGCCGGATAGTGTTCCTTCGCACAGGCATTATGATGTCCTACAAAACAGAGCAAAGATGAAACCCTCTTGTCTTTGAAATGGGTCAGTCCTTATGCAGGATGCATGCAATGTCTATGATGGTATGATGTCATGATAAAGCACACCACAAGTATTCACAAAGGCAAACATGATAAGGCACACAAGTCACACAAGATAGCCCTTAGAGTTTAGGCCAGCATGAAGTTTGGGTACTACCCTCTTTCAGTTTGTTGGTTAAGACCTGTCCTATCAAAAGTAACCGGGTTCTAGAGGATCCTAATATCACTGACTACCCTCAATCGGTCATAACTCCAGCATCGCAATCTTTTCTTGCAGCCAGAACCATCGCGAGAGTTTAGCCTCAATGGGTGTAGCATACTGCTACTGTTCTATGGCCAAGTTGGGTCAAATTAGGGTTCTAAGGTCGATTGGTGCTTAATGACTCCTCAGAAGACCCATATTCTCCTCGTTGCAACACAAGGGATATCGGTACAGACCAAGGTGCCACACCAACGTAGCCATTACTTCACCCGTGTCGGTCTACGCCGGACAGGTCCCTCACAGCTTATGCTACCTAAAAGGGTATCCCCAGATCCGGGTTAGGATCTATGAAACTCCAAGACAATGCTCACAATAATAAAGCAAACAAAACATTCAATTGAAAACATAAGTATGATCTAATCCTAAGGTACACCTCACTTTAAAGTATCCCCAGCAGATTCGCCAGTTCTGTGATCGGTGGAAATAGAACTGACTGTTTTGAGATGTTGGTTCGCGAAATGTCGCGGTAAGCAAGAGTCGCCACCGTCTTTTATGTTCTCCAACATGGAAAGGACAAAAGCACAACAAAATTCTTTATTGAGAATGTCTCTCGGTTCGGGAGGTAGATTTATAGAAAGGGAAGGTGTTAGCACCCTTTCTATCCATGGTTATCCACGGGCTCTTAGGTACTTGCTCTTATGTTTTCAAAAGATGTTTGCTTTTCAAATGTGAGTGGGTTTGAAAAAAGTTTCGTTTTTGAAAGATTTCTAAGTGACTCTTGTATCTGTCCTCAAGAGTGTTTGAAAAATTTGTTTTGAAAACCTTTGAAAGTGTCGGTGTGAAAAGATTATTTTGTTTGTTTTTAAAGAGAGCAAGTACCCATGAGTCATCCACCTACCCTAAGGAATTAGGCTGTGTAAGAGTCCTTTAGATAGTGCCATCCCACCATTGAGAGGTAGGTAGCACCACCGTTGGAGGTGTTCGGGTCAATTCGATTGTAGGGACAATGTGGTCACCGAAGCAATAGTAGGACACCTTAGAAGCAACCCTAATGTCCTAGATCCTTTTTAATCCGAGGCAACCGTTTCGAGGCAACTGGATCTTAGACATAAGGGCGACCGCTAAAACACCCTATACTTGACGACCACTTTCGAGGCAACGAGTGAGGCGTACCCTAGAAGTGGCATGTGCATTGTGCGTTTTTTTCGGGTTAACATTTATCTTTGATCATGCAATTGTGAGCTACGAGTTGTTTTTTAATTATCATACATTCTTTCATGCAATTTAACAATTAGGAGTGCGGAAAATAAAATACGGAAAGATAAAAGCTACGCTATTACAAGGCGCGGGTCTATACATCGCCAAAAACATAACCCGTTTTGATAAAGTGCGGAAAGTAAAGAAAGCAATAAACCTAATTACTATTACATTCCGGAAACAGTTACATAATAATTCAATAAGAAAATAATGCGCAAATAGAAATTAAACTGGACGTCCTTAGGGTTTTTGACCCTTTTGAGCAATTATGAGTTTTTTGTCCTTTGCTTTTAATTAAAATTAAACCTAATTATTTAATTAATTAAAGAAAGATGTTTTTTGTGTTTTTGTATTTAATGAAAATAAAATAAATTAAAAGTCAAAAGAAAACCCTAGTTCTAAGTTTATTTTAATTATTATAAAAATGTTAAAGTTAAGCTAATTTAAACTAATTACTTAATTTACATGTTATTTACAAAAATAATAGTAACTAATAATGATGATAATAATAAAATGATTAAAAAATGTCAAAACCTAATTCTACATGATTTTATTTGTTGAGAAAAAGATTAAAATTTAAACCTAAATTAAACTAAGTTAATTGTTAGTATTTATTTACAAAAAAAATAATAGCTAATTTAATAATTAAAATATATCTACAATTTTATGATTTCTGATTTTTATTAGGAAACATTAATTTGTTGTGAATTAATAATAATAATTATAACAATTAAAGGAATTTAAAAGAAAAGAAAATAAAATTAAAAATGCAAACCAAATGGGGTGTGATGGCCCATATGGAGGTATATTTCTGGAATTCAGGCCCAATAAAGTTCCAAGCCACGTTGACTTTCTGGGATCATGTGCATGCTTGTTGACTGGAACACACCATGGTCTTCATCTTCTGACCATTGGATGTATCTTTGTGACCAATTGGCGTGCTGTTGCTGGGAGTACATGGTGGAGTATTGGACATATGCTGTATTGGAATACATTATGAAAAATAGAAACAAGAGTTTGGGGGACCAGGGAATCGAACCCAGGTCCCAGTGATAAACAAACACGTCACTAACCACTCCACCATCTGCGTGCGTTTGTAATAATAATGGCTAGTGAAAATAATATACAAAATATCAATTATGCTGGGGAATTAAAGAAAGGCGCGCCTCATATTTGAATCAACCAGTCACGTTCATACACGTATTGTCTTCTTCATCTTTTCCTGCAAAATAAAGAACAAGTAGCGGGGGTTTTTAACCCCCACTAACTACAACCACGAATAATAACGATTAGATTTAGGGTTGATATAAATTGAGCGCGAGGATTGGGTTGAATTCGTCTGGCCTTGACGAATTCAACCATTCTTGTCTCAAGGTCCAATTTTTCCTTATTTGCAAAGCCCTAAATTTTAAGCTTCAAAACCCTAGATATCTCCAATGGTGGATTTCGATTCAGAACGCTATAACCAAATTGGTTTATACCAATAGCTTCAGAATGTCCCTATTATCATAAATCAACCAAGAAAATGGATTAAAAACGCATGAATTATGATATGTAATTTTGGAAATATATGCAAACCGTGGGACTTGTATTCTTTGATTCTGATGGTGTTGGGGCTTGAAATCGCTTGCAATACGTTCAGGGAAACCTCTGCAATGGATTAGAATCAACAAATTCTATTGAATCATCCTGGAAGTTAAAAAACAGTTTTGAATTTTTTTTTACTTTTTTTCAATTTTGCATAGGGTGTCTTGCAGCAGCTTCACGTGTGCATGATTATGTTTAGGTTTAGTACATATAGGAGAACTGAATTAGGGTAAATCCTGGTCCAACAATCCATTGCATTCAAGTTTGCATATGTGATTGGCAATCAAATCTTTTTCAATCTTTTCTTTATCAAAACCTTGCCAATCATGGAGATTTTGAGGTCTTTTGAGGTGCACACGAATTGCCAGTTTGCCCTAGCCTTATTTGCTTCACAAATGATTTAAAAATCATATCTTTTGAATTTTCCTACAATTAAAATCAATTAAATGAATTAATGTTAATAAAAATTCAATTAATTAATTAAAAATGAGAAAATAGATCAAATTAATCTTAATGAGTCGTGCATAAGCCTTGGGCAAAGATTCAAGAAGGAATTTGAGGCCCATTAGCAAAAATGAAGTGTTTTAGGCAAAGTTGACTTTTGAAAGTTCCCAAAAATATCCCAACTTCTCCAATGCATATCTTGCTCAATTTTGAAGATATGAACATGTTCTTTGACATTTTGGAAAGGTCTTGAAGTCCTCTAACCAATACCTTTGGTCCAATGTAATTTTGATTTACCAATCTCAAGTTATGGTCTTTGAATTAAAGTGCCTTTTTGTTGACTTTTGAAAATGACCTATAATGTAGAAATTGATAACTTTTTGTGAGAGCATTTCTTGGACTTGGAGTGTGAAGATGAGTTGTAGGAAATGTCATCCCCTTCAAAATGAGAATTGTATGGGATTTTTATGATGAACCATGAAAAAGTTATGCCCTTGTCAAATTGCAGTTGACTTTTCCAACTGTCCAAAAATAGAAACTTTTTGCATCTTGAGACTTTTTGAGCCATGCTTGTGGAATCATGATCAAGGCTTGATCAAATGATGATTGTGGCTTTAAAATGAGATGTTGACCAAAATTTTTGACTTTTGACTGTCAAATGACCATTTTACCCCTGCAGTTGACTGTGAAGCAATTAGGGCTTTTGACTGTGCAACTGGATGTTGTGAGTCTTGAAACTTGACATATGGATGTTTGACAATGTATATAGGCATATGGGACTTGATTGGACCTTTGGAAACCTCAACTTCCTTGTAAGAACCAAAACCCTAATTTTGACTGTGTTAGGAGGGTGTTTGCACTGTGCAATTCTTAATCCATTTGAAGCTTGATCTTGCAAAATCTTGAAAAATATGGGAGGACAAATTTTGGGGTACAACAGTTGCCCCTGTTCAATCTTCTTAGACCCGAGGATGTAGATTGGCTTGCGTGCCTTTCGTGATCCGAAGGTGGAAGATGATTGAACACTAAAGTGCCCAGAAATTTGCACTCACATAGTAGATTATCAGTAACATGATGTCGGGAATGGGCTTACAGATGCCATTTGGAGAGATGATGGATAAGAGGATGGGCTTATAGATGCCATCTGGAGACTGTTGGTATGTGGATGGGCTTATAGATGCCATCTAGGTGTCGATCGCGTAAGAGATTCCTTAGCGAGAACTTGCGTACCTGAGAAAGAAAGATAATTACCTGGCCTGTTACAGGAGTTGATCTTCAAACTCTTTATGTAGATATGCCCTGGCTGGATACAAGTATCGAATCTCTAAACTCTTCATATAGATATGCCCTGGCTGGATACAGGTATCGAATCTACAATCAGTTACTCACAGATGTACCCTGGCTAGATACAGGAATCGAATTTGGAATTAGTCGTCAACAGATATGCCCTGGCTAGATACAGGAATCGAATCTTCAAACTCTTCAGACGTGCCCTGGCTGGATACAGGAATCGAATCAGGAACTAGTCGTCAACAGATATGCCCTGGCTGGATACAGGAATCGAATCTTCAAACTCTTCAGACGTGCCCTGGCTGGATACAGGAATCGAGTCCGAAATTAGTCGTCAACAGATATGCCCTGGCTGGATACAGGAATCGAATCTTCAAACTCTTCAGACGTGCCCTGGATGGATACAGGAATCGAGTCCGAAATTAGTCGTCAACAGATATGCCCTGGCTGGATACAGGAATCGAATCTTCAAACTCTTCAGACGTGCCCTGGCTGGATACAGGAATCGAGTCCGGAATTAGTCGTCAACAGATATGCCCTGGCTGGATACAAGAATCGAATCTTCAAACTCTTCAGACGTGCCCTGGCTGGATACAGGAATCGAGTCCAGAATTAGTCGTCAACAAATATGCCCTAGCTGGATACAGGAATCGAATCTTCAAACTCTTCAGACGTGCCCTGGCTGGATACAGGAATCGAGTCCGGAATTAGTCGTCAACAGATATGCCCTGGCTGGATACAGGAATCGAATCTTCAAACTCTTCAGACGTGCCCTGGCTGGATACAGGAATCGAGTCCGGAATTGCGACATTTGATAGTAATTATCTTTGTATTGACCTTTTTCCTGAAAAGGCGAAACATTAGTTGTATGCAATGTCATGATGTATGAAATGCATGATGTCATGATGTTCTCAAAAATAAATGAGATCGTGTCGTATGCACTTTATCATGTATATGAATAGGATGTATGAAATGTGAAATGTCTATGAATGTATTTTTGTCTAGGAAAATAAATCCTTGACGAATGCCGGGAAGTTAAATCCTGGGCTGACGCTGAAGAGTTGAGTTCTTCGTTTCCGCTGGGGATGATGATTGCAAGAATAAACTGGTAGGAGAAGATGACTCCGTTGAGGAATGAACCTGATGGAGAGATTATTCTGCGGGGAATTACTCTGTGGGAAGAGATACTTCGCTGAGATTTTGATGATAACTCCGCTGGGGATTCCGTTGATGAGTTTTGTTGGGGGAATTTGATGAACTCCGCTGAGGATAGGAAGAACTTCGCCGAGGACGGTCTTTCCGTGGTAATTAGCTAAGGATAACCCAGTTATAAACTCTGGTGGGGAATAACCTTTGAATATGGTCGGGGAGAGACGCTTTCGTACTCTGCAGGTGATAAGCTTCCAGAATCTACTGGGGATAAGCTTCCAGAATCTACTGGGGATAAGCTTCCAGAATCTACTGGGGAGATTGATTCAACTTTCCTGGGGAAACTTTTTGGACTGTACTGGGGAAGTGGCTCCACTGGGGTGTCTGTATTCCGCTGGGGAACAATCTTATACCAAGACTGTCGGGGATGCTTGTTTAGGAACATTTGTATACTCCGCTGGGGAATATTGAGATCTTCTGGGGATACCCAACTTCCTTAAGGCTGACAGTAGGCTAACTCTGCTCGGGAAGAGTGTTGCTGACTTTCTAGGGATACTGTGCCTTGTTAGGGTTGATTGGAGACCAACTGCTTGGGAGAGTATTGCTGAGTCTTATCTTACTCGGCGGGGGGTGAAGGTATCTGGGTTACATTCTTCGGCCGAACTTACCTTGGTACCTTGGTGGACAGAGCAACTAGCTCGCTTAGACAACTCATTATTGCCCCTATTTCTGATGTTACCTGTAATTAGTCCTTTGTTTCGCATGCAAATATTTATGAGTTAGCAATTAGTGTCAAATGCATATATCAAAAATGAACATTGGACGTTCTTTGCAAAACAAAACAGAAAAGGGAAAATAATTGGCAATTTATCTGAAAAGTAAATTTGTATTGATTTTTTTGAATTTGCCTGTAAATAGGCGTTTATGCACAAGAGGCTGACGTCCTAGTAAGAGAACGCCGCCGAACAACATAGAGTTTACACAATTTTGTGAAAAGGAAACCAAAACAGCTACGTGTGAAAAGAATAATCCCACTGGGTTCCAACTCTGCTATCGCCTTTATATCTTCGAGCGTCTCATCACTTGGTTGCTTAGTTGAAGATGAAGCTGACTGATCGATGCCGTATGAACCTGATATTTGATACCGGATTCTGGATGCAAGGTGATTCAATGAGACATAGTATTACGCTTTAATCCCTAACTTTTTCCTGGACCGCCCTTTCGGGTTTTCAGTCCACCGGGATACCCATTTTTGTCCAAGCCGCCTTTTCAGGTTTTCGACTTGCCGGGTGTACAGATTTTTTCATTTTTCATCCCTTATTTTTGCCCGAACCCTTTTGGTTCGCCGGGAAGCCCTTACTTTTGCCTAGGTGTGTCAACCTAGTGGGTCTTTTATTCATGCGTAGTATCTTTTTACTATGTCTGCATTGGCGGGCTGAGGAAGGTCGTCACCATCCATGGTGGTTAGAATCATAGCTCCTCCTGAGAAGATATGTTTAACCACAAATGGCCCTTCGTATGTGGGGGTCCATTTTCCCCTGGGATCACTTTGAGGAAGAATGATGCGCTTGATTACCAGGTCCCCAACTTGATACTCTTGTGGTCTGACTTTCTTGTTAAATGCCCTGATCATCCGTTTTTGATACGTTTGACCATGACAAATAGCAGTGAGTCTCTTTTCGTCAATTAGATTTAATTGATCAAGTCGAGTCTGGATCCAATCATCTTTGCTCAGACCTGCATCCTTCATTATCCAGAGAGAGGGTATCTGGACTTCAATAGGCAAGACTGCCTCCATGCCGTAGACCAAGGAAAAGGGTGTTGCCCCTGTTGACGTTCTTGCTGAGGTACGGTACCCATGAAGAGCAAACAGTAACATCTCGTGCCAATCCTTATAGGTCACTGTCATCTTCTGCACAATCTTTTTGATATTCTTATTAGCTGCCTCTACAGCCCCATTCATTTTCGACCGATAAGGAGAAGAGTTGTGGTGCTGTATCTTGAATTGCTTGCAGAGCTCAGTGATCATCTTGTTATTAAGATTGGTACCATTGTCCGTAATGATCCTTTCCGGGATGCCGTATCGACAGATCAAGTTGTGTCGAATGAACCGTGCCACGACGTTCTTGGTTACGGTAGCGTAGGAAGCTGCTTCAACCCACTTTGTAAAGTAATCGATCGCCACCAAGATGAAGCGATGCCCGTTGGATGCCATAGGTTTGATCTCGCCGATCATATCAATGCCCCACATTGCAAAAGGCCAAGGTGCAGTCAAGACATTCAGAGGGACTGGGGGAATGTGCACCTTATCAGCATAGATCTGGCACTTATGACATGTCCGAGAATGTTGGTAACAGTCGGCTTCCATTGTGGACCAGAAATATCCTGCCCGAAGGATTTTCTTTGCCATGGCGTGTCCACTGGAATGTGTTCCGAAGGTACCTTCATGTAGTTCTGCCATGATCTTTTCTGCTTCCTTCTTATCCACACAACGCAGTAAGGTTGAATCATGGTTTCGCTTGTATAAAATGCCGCTGCTGAGGAAGAACTTTACCGCGAACCTTCTCAGAAACTTCTTGTCATCGACAGATGCACCCTCAGGATATTCTTGAGCTTCCAAGTACCTCTTCAATTCATGATACCAAGGTTTTTCAGTTACCACCTCATCCTCAAGATCACAGCAATATGCAGGTTCATCCAATTTCCAAATGACGATCCGGGGAGCTTCGTTATCCCATTTGACCTTGAACATGGAAGACATCGTAGCCAGCGCGTCCGCCAACTGATTCTCCTCTCTTGGGAAGTGTTCAAAAGTTATCTCCGTGAAATGGGGGATCAATGTCAACACACATTCTTTGTGAGGAATAAGGTTTTGGTGTTTCGTATCCCACTCGCCTTTGATCTGATTGATCACGAGAGCGGAATCTCCGAAGACACTCAGAAACTTGATCCTTAGGTCAATTGCGGCTTGAAGACCCATGATACATGCCTCATACTCCGCCATGTTATTGGTGCAGTTGAAGCATAGCTGGGCAGTGACTGGAGTATGAGTGCCTTTAGGAGATATGATCACATCGCCGATGCCGTTACCCAAAGCGTTGGAGGCTCCGTCAAAGTGCATAGACCATCGGGATCCTTCCTCAGGTCCTTCATCCGGTCCAGGTACTTCACAATCAGTCACTACCATGATGTTCTCGTCAGGAAATTCAAAGTTCATAGATTGGTAGTCATCCACTGCCTGGTGTGCCAAATGGTCTGCCAATACACTTCCCTTGATCGCCTTCTGAGTCATATACTGGATGTCGTATTCCGTCAAGATCATCTGCCATCTTGCTATTCTTCCGGACAAGGCAGGCTTTTCGAAGATATACTTGATCGGATCCATTTTTGAAATTAACAGAGTAGTGTGAGTCAACATATACTGTCTCAGCCGGCGAGCAGCCCATACCAAAGCGCAACAAGTTTTCTCGAGCAGTGAGTATCGGGTCTCACAGTCGGTAAACTTTTTGCTAAGGTAATAAATGGCATGCTCTTTTCGGCCAGACTCGTCATGCTGCCCCAGCACACACCCCATCGAGCTGTCAAGTACCGTCAAGTATAGTATTAGAGGCCTCCCTTCAACCGGTGGCATAAGAATATGTGGTTCTTGGAGGTACTCTTTGATTCTTTCGAAAGCGGCTTGACATTAATCGTTCCAACGTACTACTTGATCTTTCTTCAGCAGCTTGAAGATTGGTTCACAGGTAGCAGTTAGGTGCGAGATGAATCGGGCAATGCAGTTCAGTCACCCTAGAAAGCCTCTGACTTCTTTCTCTGTCTTGGGAACTGGCATCTCTTGTATGGCTTTCACCTTGGCAGGATCCACTTGAATACCTTTGTCACTCACGACGAAGCCTAGCAACTTCCCAGATCTTACCCCGAAGGTGCACTTGTTCGGGTTCAACCTCAGCTTGTACAACTTCAACCGGTCAAACAACTTCTGTAAATGGTCAAGGTGTTCCTCCTCAGTTTGGGACCTTGCAATCTGTTGTACCCCAAAATTTGCTCTCCCATATTCTTCAAGAAATTGCCAAGTCAAGCTTCAAAATTCCCCAAGGGTTGCACAGTGTAAGAGCCTCCTGAACAGTCAAAATTAGGGTTTGGTCTCTGATCAAGAAAATGAAGTTTCTAAGGGTCCAAACAAGTCCCACATGCCTACAAATATGGTCAAGCATCCTCATACAAAGTTTCAAGACTTTCAGCACAAAATTGCACAGTCAAAACCCTAATTGCACTACAGTCAACTGTAGGGGCAAAATGGTCATTTGACAGTCAAAAGTTCAAATTTTTGGTCAACATCTCATTTTGAAGCCACAAACATCATTTGATCAATGCTTGATCATGATTCTCAAAGTTTGGCTCAAAAATCATCAAGATGCAAAAGTTTCCTTATTTGGACAGTTGAAAAAAGTCAACTGTAAATTGACCAGAGCATAACTTTCACATGGATTATCAGAAAAATTCCATCCAAAGCTCATTTTGAAGAGAAAGACATTTCCTACAACTCATCTTCATACTTCAAGTCCAAGAAATGCTCTCACAAAAAGTTATCAATTTCAACATTATAGGTCATTTTCAAAAGTCAACAAAAAGGGACTTTAAGTCAAAGGCCATAACTTGAGATTGGTAAATCAAAATGACATGGGACCAAAGACATTGGTTATAGGACTCAATGACCTTTCCAAAATGTCCAAGAACATGAGCAAAGCTTAAAAATGGAGCAAGTTATGCCTTGTGGAAGTTGGGAAATTTTTGGATATTTTAAAAAGTCAACATTGATTCAAATGACCTAAAATTGCTAATGGGCCCATTTTTCTTCCACAATTCATCATCCCAAGCATGTGCACGACCACTTGGCCCAAAGGGAAGTATTTCTTCATTTTTTATTTATTTATTTGAATTTTTATTGATAATAATTCATTTAAATCAAATTAAATACATGAAAAATATTTAACTTAAGCTTTACAATCTTTTTGTGCATGAAATCTACTCAATAATTCGTGCATAATCAAATATGGAAAGATTTGGAGAGAATTGATCATGATTTGTACAAAAACACATGGAAAATATTTGAAAAAAGATCTTGAAAATCAAATCTTTCAAAGTCATGAATGCCAAGCTTTTTGTTTGATTTCTTTAACCTAATTCACTCAGTACATAAGCCTGATCAAACCCTTGTGCTCAAGGACCACTGAGCTGCGCTAGAAACCAATTCACAAACTTGAAATTTTTGCAAAGAAGCTCAAAACTGAAAACCTAATTCTAGGGCGATTCAAGGCACGATTTTTGTTTCATTAGCTTGATGAAGCTTCATAGGAAGATTCTACATCAAAAACCATAAGCTGTCGTGCCCAGAAACGTGAGAACCATCTCACCTGTACAGAAAAAAATTCATAGTCGTGCATCTCAATTCATGCATTTTTTGTGATTTTTAATGCTTGATTCATGTTCTTTATTTGATTCTAATGCTAACCCAATGGTTTGATTGTGTTTTTGTGCATCGTGTGAGGATTTGCCATGGGAGAATATTAGGGTTTTGCAAGCTTTAATTTGGGCGTTTTGTAATATGGTAAAATTAGGACACGTGACTTACACCATTGAATCGGGCATGTCTGGACGAACAGAAACAAACACTCGCGCCTAATTTATGAGGCCTTATGGCCTATTCGCTATTTTCTTGTATCATGCCTGTGGCAACGTGTGAAAACCGTTGCCAATGTTTTATATGTTTCAGGAAAATAAAACCAAGCGAAGGAGACGATGAAGTGGCAAGATGTGATAGGGTCATTCAAATTTTGCGCGCGTTTTTAAGCTACTGACTAATTGTCTTTTATAATATTTATTAGTTATTATATATTAACACGCGTGAATTGGTTCAGCTGGCAAGGCGTAGTGGTGGCAATCTTCATGACCTGGGTTCGAGCCCCAGGTCTTCAGTATTCCCATATTATTTTTCAATAAAAATTCACATGCAGTTTCAATAGCAAAGACCATCATACACCTTCATGATCAAACCATCCACGCGTCCAATGTCATCAAATCAAAGGCCATAATCTGGAGAGTACAGTGGACCCTGGTCAACGCTTCTGCACGTGAATGAAAATGTCTCCAAGGCCAGGAATTTAAATGGGCCAGATTGCTAAAGGCCTCACCTCCTATTTGGGGTCTGAACCCCCTAGGTTTGCATTTTTTTTACATTCTTTCTCTTTTGTTTTTTCTTTCTTTTAATTATTGTGCTTTTTTTTAATTAATTATCTTTTCCCATAAAAAACACAAAACAATAAAAAAAATCAGAAAGATAAAAATAAAATAATAAACATTTTATTTAATAGTATTTTTTGTAATTAAATTGTATATAATTAAACTTAGTTTTAAATTAGGTTTTAATTTTAATTCTTTTAATAAAAATCTAAAAAACATAGAATTAGGGTTCATATTAATTTTTTATCCTTTTTTCTTTTATTCTATAATAATTAAATAACTAAATATTTATTTTTATAATTAAATTTGCATGTAAATTAATTAGGGTTAATATTAGGTTTTAATCTTCTTTTCTTAATAAATTAAAAAACAAATAGAATTAGGGTTAGCATTTAATTTCAATTAATTCTTTTTTTTCATTTAAATCATAAATACTAAAAAATACCAAAAACATCTCCTTTTCATTTTAATTAATTAATTCCATGTAATTTTAATTTTGCAAAAAGGGTCCAACGCCCTCGTTTCGATTTAATTCTTATTCGCATATTTATTTTATTTCTTTATAATATTTATGTATCTCTCCCAAGGCCATGTAACCTTTTAATTTTCTCGCACTTTTCTTTACTTTCTTTATTTTTCTGTCAAAATCGGGTCCTGGTTTAATTTTGGCGATGTGGACCCGCGCCTTTTGTAATAGCTTAGAATTTTTACTTTCCCGCAATATTTTTAACTGTTAATTAAATCGCATGCAAGAATGAATGTCTAAATAAAAATAACGCGTAGATCACCCATGACATGACAAGAAAAAAATAAATGAATCTGACACACAAATCACACACCACCCCTAGGGTACGCCTCACTGTTGCCTTGCCTCGAAAGGTGATCGTCGAGTAGAGGATGTCTTAGTAAGTCCTCATGATCCGGGAACCTGGCATGAGGGTAGCTTCTAAGGTGTCTTCCCATTGCTCTGGTGATCACCATGTCCCGAACCTCGAATTGACCCGAACACCTCCAACGGTGGTGCTACCTACCTCTCAATGGTAGGATGGCACTACTTGAAAGGACATTTACATAGACGAATTCCTTAAGGTAGGTAGACGACTCTAGATACTTGCTCTAATTTCAAAAACAAATCAAAAATACTTTTCACACCAACACATTTTCAAAAAGCTTTCGAAAGCATTTTTTCAAACACTCTTGAGGACCGATACAAGAGTCGAACTGGAATTTTCAAAGAAACTTTTTTAAAACCCACATTGAAAAGCAAACAAACCATTTTGAAAACACAATGAGCAAGTATCTAAGAGCCCATGGATAACCATGGATAGAAAGGGTGCTAACACCTTCCCTTTCTATAACCTACCTCCCGAACCGAGAGCAATCTCTTTAAGGAATTTTTTTGTGCTTTTGTCCTTTCCATTTGGAGAAAATAAAAGACAGTGGCGACTCTTGCTTACCGCGACATTTCGCGAACCAGCGTTAAACAGTCAGTTCTAGATCCACCGATCACAGAACTGGCGACTCTGCTGGGGACTCTTATAAAGTGAGGTGTACCTTAGGATAGTTCATAACTGTGTTTTCAATTGTATTGATTTGCTTGCTTTACTATTGTGGGTTGCATCGGAGTTACATAGATCCTAACCCGGATCTGGGGATACCCTGTTTAGGTAGCATAAGCTGTGAGGGACCTGTCCGGCGTAGACCGACACAGGTGAAGCAGTGGCTACGTTGGTGTGGCACCTTGGTCTGTACCGATATCCCTTGTGTCGCAACGAGGAGAATATGGGTCTTCTAAGGAGTCATTAAGCACCAACAACCTTAGAACCTTAATTGACACAACTTGGCCTTTAGAATTGTAGCAGTATGCTACGCCCATTGAGGCTAAACTCTCGTGATGGTTCTGGCCGCAAGAAAAGATTGCGATGTTGGAGTTATGACCGATTGAGGGTAGTCAATGATATTGGGATCCTCTAAGAACCCGGTTACTTTTGATTAGGACAGGTATGAACCAACAAACTGAAAGAGGGTAGTACCTAGACCTCATGCTGGCCTAAACTTTAGGGGCTTGCCTTGTGTGACTTGTGTGCCTTACCATGTTTGCCTTTGTATCTATATGTGGTGTGCTTTATCATAACATCATAGCATCATGAGCATTGCATGCATCCTGCATAAGGACTGACCATTTCAAAGACAAGAGGGTTTCACCTTTGCTCTGTTTTGTAGGACATCATAATGCCTGTGCGAAGGAATACTATCCGGTTCAACTTTGTTCGTTCACCTGAGTTGCTTGATGAGTTGGTTAGCAGAATTCCAAGCACCACTTCCTTCATTCAGAGGCATGGTTCTCTTCTCAGTTTAGTCACTGCAAAGCGGGATCAACAGTTGATGAGTGTTCTGACCCAGTTCTATGACCCTCTGTACCAGTGCTTCACCTTTCAAGACTTCCAGCTGGTCCCTACCCTGGAAGAGTTCTCTGATTTGCTTGGTATCCCTATCTTAGATCAGACTCCCTTTACTGGTTGGGAAAAGACCCTCAGGCTGGAGGATGTTGCTGCAGCTCTTCCTTTGACCCATCAAGAGGTAACAGACAACTGGGTAACTAGAAGCGGAGTTAAGGGTTTCTTGGCCAAGTTTCTGATTGGTAAAGCTAACAGTTTCTGGAGTGACCTGGACTTTAGGGAATATGAAGACATCTTGGCTCTCCTAATCTATGGGTTAGTCCTGTTTCCTAATCCTGACAACTTCATCAATGTCACTGCCATAAGGATCTTTATGTCTCAGAATCCTGTGCCCACTCTCTTGGGTGACATCTTGCAACAACTTCATGCTCGTACTACTCGAAGACGAGGAACCCTATGGTGCTGTATCCATTTGTTAGTGAGGTGGTTTATTCCGCACCTCCCCAAGTTCATGCTGAAGAACCAAGAAGGAAGAGGATGGGCTCACAGGTTAATGTCTCTCACTGATAAAGACATCATTTGGACTTGCAGAGGTTTGGATGAGATAGCTATTATTGATCGATGCGGGGAATACCCTAATGTTCCTCTGATTGGTACCCAAGGAGGGATCTCTTACAATCCATGTCTAGCACTCTGTCAGTTTGGAAGAGCAAGAAGAGCAGGTCCCCATGAGATGTTGGTGCCTCACATCAGTTTTGAATTTCAGGTGGATAGTGACGAGCTGCGTCGTAGGTTCATCAAGGCTTGGGACAAAGTTCATAAAGCTGACCCACAAGAGTTAGGGCCAAAGACCTCTTTACCTATGGAAGCCTACTACAAATGGGTTCGCATCCGTGCTCAGAAGTTAGGTATGCCGTATGAAGCTGTCAGACCCGTCATTCTTGAGTGTCCTGACAAAGATGGTGTTCCTCCAACTGTCCTTCCTCCTCAGATACCTACTGATTATGAGACATTGAAGAGATCTTGGTCGCAACTACGAGAAGAGCGGGATTCTTACCGGGAAAAGTTCAACGAGCAGGAATCAAAGATCCAGAAGCTGACAAAACAGTTGGAGAATGAGAGAGCTCTGAATGCCTACATCCGTACTGAGAAGAGGAGACCATGGGATCAATAAGGAGCTCCAGATGTGCTTTTACAGTTTTATTTCCTTTTCAGTATTTACTTTCATGTAACGCCTAAGGGCAACCTGTTGAATAATTTTAGTTTCAAAGTTGAATCTAATGAAGTGTGTTCCTTTTTGTTTACAAAGTTGATTCCCGATTGTCTTTGAAAACATAATTCATACGCATTTCATACATCATGTGCATAGCAGGTTTTTCCTCTTTTCAGGTTGCTTACAGTTCTTCGCTGTTTATTTCAGCATCATGAATCCCGACTCGTCATCAACTGAGACATCCATCAAGGCTCTTCAGGCGCAGAATGCGCAGTTTCAGGAATTAATCAAGGGTTTGGCTCAAGGCCAAGAAGAGCTGAAGGCTATGCTCCTGAAGAAGGAGAAGAAGAAGAAGAGAAGAACTGTTCTGTTCAACTCGGGCCGAAGGTTTGGCAATGCTCTGCAGCAGGAAGAGGCTGGTTCTTCTGTTGGCAAGAGTACTCCTCAGGCAGAAGCAAGGGTTCCTAGTCCGGTAGTCTCCGACAACGAGACTGATTTTGATGAAGAGCAGTACCCTCCTGCAGAAGACAGATACAAGCAATTGGAGGATAGGTTGAATGCTATGGAGATTCAACAGGTACCTGGGCTGGATTTTGGAGATCTGGGTTTGTCTACTGGTGTGATTATTCCTCGGAAGTTCAAAGCACCATCTTTCTCTAAATATGACGGGGCGTCTTGTCCCAAGCTACATCTCAGGTCCTATGTTCGGAAAATTCAACCATACTCAGCGGATAAGAATTTGTGGATCCACTTCTTCCAGGAGAGTCTTTCAGGGACTCATCTCGAATGGTTCTATCAGTTGGATGGGACCAAGGTTCGTAACTGGGAGGAGTTGGCTACTGCTTTCTATAAGCAGTATCAATATAATGCCGACCTTGCCCCTACACGTACCCAACTCCAGGGTATGTCGTTAGGTTCAAGTGAAGGTTTTAAGGAGTACGCTCAGAAGTGGAGAGACCTGGCTGGCAGGGTGCAGCCTCTGTTGACTGATCGGGAGTTGGTAGACATGTTCTTGGGGACCCTATCTGGGCCATTTTTCAACCATCTTATTGGGAATTCTTCTGCTGGATTCACTAATCTTATCTTGACTGGAGAAAGAATCGAGGCTGGGTTGAAGTCTGGAAAGATTCCAAAGGGCGCATCTACAGGTTCAGAGAAGAAACCCTTCAAAAAAGAGGCCAGTGCGGTGTATGGGCCTAGAAGGCAGGATAAACCAGAGCGCCGTCAATCTGTCAGTGCATTAATGATTGCCAAGCCTGCAGCCGCTCCTCGGCAAGCTAACCAACCAAGGGCTGAGAGACCCAGAAGGGAATTCACCCGTTTGAGTATGACTTTGTCGCAGATCTTACCACAGTTGCTCTCAACCAACTTGGTAACCGTCAGAGAGGCTCCGAGGGTTGCAAATACTACATCTCCTAAGTACAACCCGAATGCTCGTTGTGCTTATCATTCTGATAGCCCGGGGCATGCCACTGATGACTGTTGGGCATTAAGGAACAAGCTGCAGGACCTTATTGACGCCAAGGAGGTACAGTTTGAGGCATCTGAGAAGCCTAATGTAGTGACAGCTCCCCTGCCTGCTCATGGAGTGAATGCTATTGGGGACGAAGACGAAGTGGATGAAGCTGAGTTTGATAGCTGGATCTACCCGGCAACCGACAGTGGACTTAACAATTGGAGTGCAAAGGACAATCTATCTGTTTCTCTTGTTACTAAGTAATGAATTCCTATGTTTTTGGTATCTGTAATAAACAATAATAAACTCTTTGGCCCGGTGTCTTACCCGAGGCACCGTGGTTCTATTTGTGAGGGCATATAAATTGTCATTTCATATATCATGAATGAAAATCTTGGACGTTTTCTCGCATTGCAAATCTTATGCTCCTTTTCTGTCTTTTCTTTCCTTTACATATTTTCAAAACAGTTGTATTTACACACACTCACTCATACAGGTTTCAATCCACTCTAGATCTCACTGATAACAACTCTGCTACTGCCAGTTATGACTTCGAAAATCCGATCAACTTAGCCGAAGACGAAGGTGAAGATGATTGCGAAGTGCCTGGCGAGCTTGCAAGACTGTTGCTTCAGGAAGAGAGGGAAATTCAACCCCATGAAGAGCCAGTGGAAACAATAAACTTGGGTACTGAGGCAGACAGGAAAGAGGTAAAGATTGGTGCCAACCTAGAGCTCAGCGTGAAGCAACGGTTGACTCAGATGCTGCATGATTATATGGAGATCTTTGCCTGGTCCTACGAAGACATGCCCGGGTTGGATACCGATATTGTGGTCCATCACTTACCAACTAAGGAAGACTGCCCTCCAGTTAAGCAAAAGGTCCGTCGGATGCGTCCAGAGATGTCTGAAAAGATTAAAGCCGAGGTTATGAAACCGTTTGATGCTGGGTTCCTTGCAGTAACTTCGTACCCTCAGTGGGTTGCTAATGTGGTGCCGGTACCTAAGAAGGATGGAAAGGTCAGAATGTGTGTCGACTACAGGGATCTGAACAGGGCCAGCCCCAAGGATGACTTCCCCTTACCTCACATTGATGTCCTTGTTGATAATACAGCTCAGCACAAGGTATTCTCTTTCATGGATGGCTTTTCAGGTTACAATCAGATCAAGATGGCACCTGAAGACATGGAAAAGACCACATTTGTTACTCAGTGGGGCACCTTCTGCTACAAGGTCATGCCATTCGGGCTAAAGAACGCTGGGGCAACCTACCAACGTGCCATGGTTGCTTTATTTCATGACATGATCCATCATGAGATAGAAGTGTATGTTGACGACATGATCGCTAGGTCCCAGACTGAGGAAGAACACCTAGATCATCTGCAGAAGTTATTTGACCGGTTGAAACTATACAAGCTGAGATTGAACCCGAACAAATGCACCTTCGGGGTAAGATCTGGAAAGTTGCTAGGCTTTGTTGTAAGTGACAAGGGAATTCAAGTGGACCCTGCCAAGGTCAAAGCTATTCAAGAGATGCCAGTTCCTAGGACAGAGAAAGAGGTCAGAGGCTTTTTAGGACGCCTGAATTACATTGCTCGGTTCATCTCACACCTGACTGCTACCTGTGAGCCAATCTTCAAGCTGCTGAAGAAAGATCAGGTAGTACGTTGGAACGATGAATGTCAGGCTGCTTTCGACAGAATCAAAGAGTATCTCCAAGAACCACCCATCCTTATGCCACCGGTTGAAGGGAGACCTCTGATACTATATCTAACAGTGCTTGACAACTCAATGGGGTGTGTGCTGGGGCAGCATGACGAGTCTGGCCGAAAAGAGCATGCCATTTATTACCTTAGCAAAAAGTTTACCGACTGTGAGACCCGATACTCACTGCTTGAGAAAACTTGCTGCGCTTTGGTATGGGCTGCTCGCCGGCTGAGACAGTATATGCTGACTCACACTACCTTGTTGATCTCAAAGATGGATCCGATAAAGTACATATTTGAAAAGCCTGCTCTGTCTGGGAGAATAGCAAGATGGCAAATGATCTTGACGGAATACGACATTCAGTACACGACCCAGAAAGCCATCAAGGGAAGTGTATTGGCAGACCACTTGGCACATCAGGCCGTAGACGACTATCAGTCAATGAACTTCGAGTTTCCGGATGAAAGCATCATGATTGTGACTGATTGTGAAGTACCTGGACCGGATGAAGGACCTGAGGAAGGATCCCGATGGTCTATGCACTTTGACGGAGCCTCCAATGCTTTGGGAAATGGTATCGGCGCCATAATCATATCTCCACAAGGTACTCATACTCCACTCACTGCCCGACTATGTTTCAACTGTACCAACAACATGGCGGAGTACGAGGCGTGCATCATGGGTCTTCAAGCTGCGATCGACTTAAGGATCAAGTTTCTAAGTGTCTTCGGAGATTCCGCTCTCGTGATCAATCAGATCAAAGGAGAGTGGGATACGAAACACCCAAACCTGATTCCTTACAGAGAATGTGTGTTGACCTTGACTCCCCACTTCACAGAGATAACCTTTGAGCACTTTCCAAGAGAAGAGAATCAGCTGGCGGACGCGTTAGCTACAATGGCTTCTATGTTCAAGGTCAAATGGGACAACGAAGCTCCCCGGATCATCATCTGGAAACTGGACGAACCGGCATGCTGTTGTGATCTCGAGACTGAATTGGTGACTGAGAAGCCTTGGTACCATGAGGTGAAGAGATATCTGGAAGCTCAGGAATACCCTGAAGGTGCATCTGTCAATGATAAGAAGTTCTTGAGAAGGTTCGCAACAAAGTTCTTCCTTAGCAACGACATCTTGTACAAGCGAAACCATGATTCAACCTTACTGCGTTGCATGGATAAGACTGAAGCAGAAAGGATCATGGAAGAGCTACATGAAGGGACCTTTGGCACACATTCCAGTGGGCACACTATGGCTAAGAAGATCCTTCGGGCAGGATATTACTGGTCCACAATGGAAGCTGACTGCTACCAACATTCTAGGACATGCCATAAGTGCCAGATTTATGCAGACAAGGTGCATGTTCCTTCGGTTCCCCTGAATGTTCTGACTGCGCCCTGGCCGTTTGCAATGTGGGGCATAGACATGATCGGCGAGATTAAACCTACGACATCTAATGGGCATCGCTTCATCCTGGTAGCGATTGATTATTTTACGAAGTGGGTCGAAGCAGCGTCCTATGCTACGGTAACCAAGACTGTTGTGGCACGGTTCATTCGGCATAATCTGATCTGTCGGTACGGTGTCCCAGAGAGAATTATTACAGACAACGGTACCAATCTGAATAACAAGATGATCGCTGAACTCTGCGAGCAGTTCAAGATACAACACCATAATTCTTCTCCTTACAGACGGAAGATGAATGGCGCTGTAGAAGCAGCAAATAAGAACATCAAGAAAATCGTGCAGAAGATGACAATGACTTATAAAGATTGGCACGAGATGTTACTGTTTGCTCTACATGGGTACCGTACTTCAGCTAGGACGTCAACCGGGGCAACTCCTTTCTCTCTGGTTTATGGTATGGAGGCAGTCTTACCGATCGAGGTGCAAATACCCTCTCTCCGGATAATGAAAGATGCAAATCTGAACGAAGATGATTGGATCCAGACCCGACTTGATCAGCTCAACCTCATTGATGAAAAGAGACTTGCTGCTATCTGCCACGGTCAGACGTATCAGAAACGGATGATCAGGGCATTTAACAAAAAGGTCAGACCACAGGAATATCAAGTTGGGGATCTGGTAATCAAACGAATCATCCTTCCTCAGAGTGATCCAAGGGGCAAATGGACCCCTACGTACGAAGGGCCATTTGTGGTTAAGCATGTGTTCTCAGGAGGAGCCATGATTCTAACCAACATGGATGGTGACGACCTTCCTCACCCCGCCAATACAGACATAGTAAAAAGATACTACGCATGAAAAAAGACCCGCTAGGCTGACATGCCTAGGCAAAAATTAGGGCTTCCCGTCGAACTAAAAGGGGTCGGGCAAAATGAAGGGATGAAATGAAAAAAATCTGTACACCCGGCAAGTTGAAAACCTGAAAAGGCGGCTTGGGCAAAAATGGGTATCCCGGTGGACTGAAAACCCGAAAGGGCGGTCCAGGCAAAAATTAGGGATAAAAGCGTAATACTATGTCTCATTGATCACTTTGCATCCAGAATCCGGTATCGGCATCAAGTTCAGACGGCATCAATCAGTCAGCTTCACCTTCAACCAAGGTCATCAAGTGATGAGACGCTCGAAGATATAACGGCAATAGCAGAGCTGAAACCCAGTGAATCATTCATATTTCACACATTTGTTTTATTTTCTCTTGTACAAAATTTGTATAAACTCTTTTGTTCGGCGGCGTTCTCTTACTAGGACGTCAGCCTCTTGTACATAAAACGCCTATTTTCAGGCCATTCAAAAATCAATACAAATATACTTTTCAGTTAAACGTCCCAATTGTTTTTCTTTTTCTGCTTTGTTTTGCGAAGAACGTCCAAGGTTCAATTTGTGATATATGCATTGACAATAATTTGCTAACTCATAAATATTTGCATACGAAACAAAGGATTAATTACAGGTAACATTAGAAACAGGGGCAATAAAGAGTTGTCTGAGCAATCTAATTGTTCTGTCCTCCAAGGTACCAAGGTAGGTTCAACTAAAGAACATAACCGGTATATCTTAATTCCCCAGAGAGTGAGCCAGCAAGTCAGTACACTCTCCTCAAGCAAAGCAGTTATCAGGCCTTAAGGAAGTTGGGTATCCTCCAGCAGATCTCAACGTTCCCCAGCAGTATACACATTCTTAACAAGCATCCCCGACAGTCTTGGTCTAAAGATTGTTCCCCGGCGGCATATCAACATTCAAAGGAATCACTTCCCCCGCAGTTCAAAAACTTCCCCAGAAGAGTCCAATCCAGTTTCCCCAAGAAAGTTGGAATCCATCTCTCAAAGCAGTGAGCTTATCCCCAGTAGATTCTGGAAGCTTATCCTCGCAGAGCACGAACGCGTCTTCCGGCTTTATTCAAAGAGTTATTTCCTTAACAGGATATAACTGGGTTATCCTCAGCCAAAAGCCACGGAAAGGTCGTCGTCAACACAGTTCTTTCTTATCCTCAGCGAAGTCTATCAGCACTTCCAACCCAACAAGAGTATCCCCAGCAAGGTATTATCAACACTCAGCAAAGTATCTCTCTCCCCACAGAGTATTGCTTCCCAGCAAAATCGTTAGAGTACTTTCCTCCCCGCAGAGTTATTCCATTCGCCAAGTTTATTCCCCAACGGAGTTATCTTCTCCTACCGGTATTCTTGCAATTATCATCCCCAGCGGAAGTAAAAGCTTATTCTTCAACATCAGCCCAGGAGTTAACTTCCCGGCATCCGTCAAGGATTTACTTTCCTAAGACGAAAACATACACATCATATCTTCATACATTATAGCATGCATGTACGCATCATGAACATACAATCTCACTTATTCTGAGAGCATCCCGCATGTCATACAACATGACATCACATACAACTAACGCTTATCTTTTCAGGACAAAGGTCAGTACAAAAATGATTATTATCAATGGTCGCAACTAAAGATCCGATTCCTGTATCTTGCCAGGGTGTGTCTGTTGATGACCATTACCAGATCCGATTCCTGTATCCTGCCAGGGTGTGTCTGAAGAGTTCGAGGATCCGATACCTGAATCTTGCCAGGGTGTATCCGTTGAAGACTAGCATTACCAGATCCGATTCCTGTATCCTGCCAGGGTGTGTCTGAAGAGTTCGAGGATCCGATACCTGAATCTTGCCAGGGTGTATCCGTTGAAGACTAGCATTACCAGATCCGATTCCTGTATCCTGCCAGGGTGTGTCTGAAGAGTTCGAGGATCTGATACCTGAATCTTGCCAGGGTGTATCCGTTGAAGACTAGCATTACCAGATCCGATTCCTGTATCTTGCCAGGGTGTGTCTGAAGAGTTCGAGGATCCGATACCTGAATCTTGCCAGGGTGTATCCGTTGAAGACTAACATTACCAGATCCGATTCCTGTATCTTGCCAGGGTGTGTCTGAAGAGTTCGAGGATCCGATACCTGAATCTTGCCAGGGTGTATCCGTTGAAGACTAGCATTACCAGATCCGATTCCTGTATCTTGCCAGGGTGTGTCTGAAGAGTTCGAGGATCCGATACCTGAATCTTGCTAGGGTGTATCCGTTGAAGACTAGCATTACCAGATCCGATTCCTGTATCTTGCCAGGGTGTGTCTGAAGAGTTCGAGGATCCGATACCTGAATCTTGCCAGGGTGTATCCGTTGAAGACTAACAATACCAGATCCGATACCTGAATCTTGCCAGGGTGTATCCGTTGAAGACTAATATTACCAGACTCGATTCCTGTATCTCGCCAGGGCACGTCTGAAGAATTCAAAGATCCAGCTCCTGTAACCAGTCAGGACACATCTATCCAAAGCATCTGAAAACCAGCTCCTGCAACATGTCAGGTACTCATTTTTCTTTTGCAGGTACACAAGTTCTCGCTAAGGAATCTCTTATGCGATCAACATCCAGATGGCATCTATAAGCCCATCCACCTTCCAGCATCTCTCAGCATGGCATCTATAAGCCCATTCCCATCACCACACTGCTACTATGTGAGCGCAAATTTTTGTGCACTCTAGTGTTCAATCATCTTCTACCCTCGGATTACGAAAGGCACGTCAGCCAATCTGCATCCTCAGGTCTAAGAAGATTGAACAGGGGCAACTTTTGTACCCCAAAATTTGCTCTCCCATATTCTTCAAGAAATTGCCAAGTCAAGCTTCAAAATTCCCCAAGGGTTGCACAGTGTAAGAGCCTCCTGAACAGTCAAAATTAGGGTTTGGTCTCTGATCAAGAAAATGAAGTTTCTAAGGGTCCAAACAAGTCCCACATGCCTACAAATATGGTCAAGCATCCTCATACAAAGTTTCAAGACTTTCAGCACAAAATTGCACAGTCAAAACCCTAATTGCACTACAGTCAACTGTAGGGGCAAAATGGTCATTTGACAGTCAAAAGTTCAAATTTTTGGTCAACATCTCATTTTGAAGCCACAAACATCATTTGATCAATGCTTTATCATGATTCTCAAAGTTTGGCTCAAAAATCATCAAGATGCAAAAGTTTCCTTATTTGGACAGTTGAAAAAAGTCAACTGTAAATTGACCAGAGCATAACTTTCACATGGATTATCAGAAAAATTCCATCCAAAGCTCATTTTGAAGAGAAAGACATTTCCTACAACTCATATTCATACTTCAAGTCCAAGAAATGCTCTCACAAAAAGTTATCAATTTCAACATTATAGGTCATTTTCAAAAGTCAACAAAAAGGGACTTTAAGTCAAAGGCCATAACTTGAGATTGGTAAATCAAAATGACATGGGACCAAAGACATTGGTTATAGGACTCAATGACCTTTCCAAAATGTCCAAGAACATGAGCAAAGCTTAAAAATTGAGCAAGTTATGCCTTGTGGAAGTTGGGAAATTTTTGGATATTTTAAAAAGTCAACATTGATTCAAATGACCTAAAATTGCTAATGGGCCCATTTTTCTTCCACAATTCATCATCCCAAGCATGTGCACGACCACTTGGCCCAAAGGGAAGTATTTCTTCATTTTTTATTTATTTATTTGAATTTTTATTGATAATAATTCATTTAAATCAAATTAAATACATGAAAAATATTTAACTTAAGCTTTACAATCTTTTTGTGCATGAAATCTACTCAATAATTCGTGCATAATCAAATATGGAAAGATTTGGAGAGAATTGATCATGATTTGTACAAAAACACATGGAAAATATTTGAAAAAAGATCTTGAAAATCAAGTCTTTCAAAGTCATGAATGCCAAGCTTTTTGTTTGATTTCTTTAACCTAATTCACTCAGTACATAAGCCTGATCAAACCCTTGTGCTCAAGGACCACTGAGCTGCGCTAGAAACCAATTCACAAACTTGAAATTTTTGCAAAGAAGCTCAAAACTGAAAACCTAATTCTAGGGCGATTCAAGGCACGATTTTTGTTTCATTAGCTTGCTGAAGCTTCATAGGAAGATTCTACATCAAAAACCATAAGCTGTCGTGCCCAGAAACGTGAGAACCATCTCACCTGTACAGAAAAAAATTCATAGTCGTGCATCTCAATTCATGCATTCTTTGTGATTTTTAATGCTTGATTCATGTTCTTTATTTGATTCTAATGCTAACCCAATGGTTTGATTGTGTTTTTGTGCATCGTGTGAGGATTTTCCATGGGAGAATATTAGGGTTTTGCAAGCTTTAATTTGGGCGTTTTGTAATATGGTAAAATTAGGACACGTGACTTACACCATTGAATCGGGCATGTCTGGACGAACAGAAACAAACACTCGCGCCTAATTTATGAGGCCTTATGGCCTATTCGCTATTTTCTTGTATCATGCCTGTGGCAACGTGTGAAAACCGTTGCCAATGTTTTATATGTTTCAGGAAAATAAAACCAAGCGAAGGAGACGATGAAGTGGCAAGATGTGATAGGGTCATTCAAATTTTGCGCGCGTTTTTAAGCTACTGACTAATTGTCTTTTATAATATTTATTAGTTATTATATATTAACACGCGTGAATTGGTTCAGCTGGCAAGGCGTAGTGGTGGCAATCTTCATGACCTGGGTTCGAGCCCCAGGTCTTCAGTATTCCCATATTATTTTTCAATAAAAATTCACATGCAGTTTCAATAGCAAAGACCATCATACACCTTCATGATCAAACCATCCACGCGTCCAATGTCATCAAATCAAAGGCCATAATCTGGAGAGTACAGTGGACCCTGGTCAACGCTTCTGCACGTGAATGAAAAAGTCTCCAAGGCCAGGAATTTAAATGGGCCAGATTGCTAAAGGCCTCACCTCCTATTTGGGGTCTGAACCCCCTAGGTTTGCATTTTTTTTACATTCTTTCTCTTTTGTTTTTTCTTTCTTTTAATTATTGTGCTTTTTTTTAATTAATTATCTTTTCCCATAAAAAACACAAAACAATAAAAAAAATCAGAAAGATAAAAATAAAATAATAAACATTTTATTTAATAGTATTTTTTGTAATTAAATTGTATATAATTAAACTTAGTTTTAAATTAGGTTTTAATTTTAATTCTTTTAATAAAAATCTAAAAAACATAGAATTAGGGTTCATATTAATTTTTTATCCTTTTTTCTTTTATTCTATAATAATTAAATAACTAAATATTTATTTTTATAATTAAATTTGCATGTAAATTAATTAGGGTTAATATTAGGTTTTAATCTTCTTTTCTTAATAAATTAAAAAACAAATAGAATTAGGGTTAGCATTTAATTTCAATTAATTCTTTTTTTTCATTTAAATCATAAATACTAAAAAATACCAAAAACATCTCCTTTTCGTTTTAATTAATTAATTCCATGTAATTTTAATTTTGCAAAAAGGGTCCAACGCCCTCGTTTCGATTTAATTCTTATTCACATATTTATTTTATTTCTTTATAATATTTATGTATCTCTCCCAAGGCCATGTAACCTTTTAATTTTCTCGCACTTTTCTTTACTTTCTTTATTTTTCTGTCAAAATCGGGTCCTGGTTTAATTTTGGCGATGTGGACCCGCGCCTTTTGTAATAGCTTAGAATTTTTACTTTCCCGCAATATTTTTAACTGTTAATTAAATCGCATGCAAGAATGAATGTCTAAATAAAAATAACGCGTAGATCACCCATGACATGACAAGACAAAAATAAATGAATCTGACACACAAATCACACACCACCCCTAGGGTACACCTCACTGTTGCCTTGCCTCGAAAGGTGATCGTCGAGTAGAGGATGTCTTAGTAAGTCCTCATGATCCGGGAACCTGGCATGAGGGTAGCTTCTAAGGTGTCTTCCCATTGCTCTGGTGATCACCATGTCCCGAACCTCGAATTGACCCGAACACCTCCAACGGTGGTGCTACCTACCTCTCAATGGTAGGATGGCACTACTTGAAAGGACATTTACACAGACGAATTCCTTAAGGTAGGTAGACGACTCTAGATACTTGCTCTAATTTCAAAAACAAATCAAAAATACTTTTCACACCAACACATTTTCAAAAAGCTTTCGAAAGCATTTTTTCAAACACTCTTGAGGACCGATACAAGAGTCGAACTGGAATTTTCAAAGAAACTTTTTTAAAACCCACATTGAAAAGCAAACAAACCATTTTGAAAACACAATGAGCAAGTATCTAAGAGCCCATGGATAACCATGGATAGAAAGGGTGCTAACACCTTCCCTTTCTATAACCTACCTCCCGAACCGAGAGCAATCTCTTTAAGGAATTTTTCTGTGCTTTTGTCCTTTCCATTTGGAGAAAATAAAAGACGGTGGCGACTCTTGCTTACCGCGACATTTCGCGAACCAGCGTTAAAAAGTCAGTTCCAGAGCCACCGATCACACAATCATATCGTCAACATATACTTCTATCTCATGGTGGATCATGTCATGAAATAAAGCAACCATGGCACGTTGGTAGGTTGCCCCAGCATTTTTCAACCCAAAAGGCATGACCTTGTAGCAGAAGGTGCCCCACTGAGTAACAAAGGTAGTCTTTTCCATATCTTCAAGAGCCATCTTGATCTGATTATAACCGGAGAAACCGTCCATAAAGGAGAATACCTTGTGCTGAGCCGTATTGTCAACCAGAACGTCAATGTGAGGCAGAGGGAAGTCATCCTTGGGGCTCGCCCTGTTCAAATCCCTGTAGTCAACACACATGCGGACCTTACCATCCTTCTTCAGCACTGGAACCACGTTGGCAACCCACTGAGGGTAAGAAGTCACCGCTAGAAACCCGGCATCAAATTGTTTCATAACCTCGTCTTTGATCTTCTCGGACATCTCTGGACGCATACGGCGGACCTTCTGCTTAACCGGAGGGCAGTCTTCCTTGGTAGGCAGGTGATGAACCACGATGTCAGTATCCAACCCAGGCATGTCTTCGTAGGACCAGGCAAAGATTTCCACATAATCATGCAACATCTGAATCAACCGCTGTTTCACGCTGAACTCTAGATTGCCACCAATCTTGACTTCCTTTCTGTCTGTCTCCGTACCCAGATTTACCGTTTCCACTGGCTCTTCATGTGGCTGAATGGCCCTCTCTTCCTGGAGTAACAGTCTTGCAAGCTCACCAGGCACTTCGCAATCATCTTCGCCTTCGTCTTCGGCTAAGTTGATCGGATTTTCGAAGTCATAACTGGCAGTAGCAGAGTTGTTACCAGCGAGATCCCGAGTGGATTGGAACCTGTATAAGTGAGTGTGTGTAAATATAGCTGTTTTGCAATATAAATAAAGGAAGAAAGGGAGCACAAGATTCGAAATGCGAAAAACGTCCAATGTTTTTTATTCATGATATATGGAAATGACAAGTAATAAGCCCTCACAAATGAAGCCACGGTGCCCCGGGTAAGACACCGGGCCATAAAGTTTCAAATTATTGTTCGTTAAAAATTTAAAAACAAAGGAGTTCATTACTGAGTAACAAAAGTAACAGGTATGAAATCTTTGGTAGTCCAATTGTTCAGTCCACCGTCGGTCGTCGGATAGATCCAGCTATCAAATTCAGATTCCTCCGCACCGCCTTCAATAGCATTCACTCCCGGGTTGGTGATGAATACGGGAGGTCTTCCAATCCTTGCTTTACGTACTGCCCTCTGAGCCTCTGCAGTGAAACCCAGCCCAAACTTGTCAGTCTTTGGAGTAAAATCAGGAAGTCTGCCCCAGTTTGCACACTCACCCTTCTCAACCACAACCCGGGCATCCTTCAAGGAAGCCATCTTCAAAGGAGAACTATCTTCAGTCACAGTCTCGGCTGATGCCAATGTTGGAGGCACTTCTTCAAAGTGTTGAAAGGGGGTCTCAATGAACTCCCCGTCCATCTCTATATACCGGAATGAGTTAAGATGGCTAACCATATATTCCTCCTCCCCTTGCACTGTAACAATTTTCCCTCTGACCGGGTACTTGAGTTTCTGATGTAGAGTGGAGGTCACAGCTCCAGCCTTGTGGATCCAAGGACGACCCAGTAAACAAGAATAGGATGGTCGGATGTCCATCACATAGAATGTTGAGTCAAAGACTTGAGAACCAACCCGAATCAGAATATCAACTTCACCATGTACCATCCTCTTCGACCCGTCAAAGGCTCGGACAATAATGTTACTAGGCTTCAACTCCAAACCCTCATAATCCAACCTGTCTAAGGCCTTTTTGGGCAATATGTTCAGCGAAGAACCGGTGTCTACCAACACATGGGCGAGAGTAGTGCCCCTGCATTCAATGGAGACATGCAGGGCATCATTGTGGTTCTTTCCCTTGGCGGTCAGATCAGCGTCAGAGAAACCCAGACCATTATCAGCAGTTAAGTTGGCCACACAATCAGTAAATTGATCAGCAGACGTTTCTTGTGGCACATGGGCCGTCTTCAGGAAGGAAATCAGGGCCTTGGCATGGGCCTCTGAACATAACAGCAGTGATAGCATAGAGATCTTAGAGGGGGTGTGCCCCAGCTGTTCAACGACGTTGAAATCACTCTTCTTGATAATCTTAAGGATTTCTTCCATCTCTTGCTGTGAAGCTTCAACATTAACAGTCTTTGGTGCCTCCATCTGGGCAGGCACGTCAGCAATCCCTTTGCCCCGAGTGTCAGACGACTCGGCCGCAGGGGTTGAAACTTGATCAGGAGGGGAAACAGGCACACTGGCAGGTGTGATAACAAGAGGCCTCTGAATAGCTGGAGGTGCAATATCAGGAGAGAAGAGCCTGCCACTGCGAGTAACTTTAGCAGGACCGGTGATGTTGCTGATGCCGGTACTGGTATTGAACTCTTGCTTTACTCCAAGCACATACACATCTGCCCCATAGTGCCACGGGACAGCCTTGTCAGATTTATAGGGGAGGGGCCCCGGAACAGTAATGATGATAGGTGCAACAGACATGATTTTGACGGGCTTCCTCGGGGGAGCCTTGGTAGGATTGTTGAAAATGGTGACAACGGACACTTCTTCAGTAGGAACAACGGGAACATCAATCTTTTTGAACAAGATCTCTTTGCTATCCATCAGGTTTTGGACGCCTGACTTCAGCAACAGACAACCAGCAAGTGAAACAGCACATAGAAGGCAACCCTTGCTACAACCCGGAAATAAACCGGCTAGCAACAGGTTCCTTTTGACGGACAACAACGGAGTAACAATATTATCCACAGAGGTTACATACGGGTCTTCTTCAACAGCATTCACTCCATGCTGGGGCATAGAAGCAGTCACAACATTGGGCCTTTCGGGTGCCTCAAACTGTATCTCCTTCGCATCAATAAGGTCCTGAACCTTATTCCTTAGGGCCCAACAATCATCAGTAGAATGTCCCGGGCTATTAGAGTGATAAGCACAACGGGCATTGGGATTGTACTTCGGAGAGGTTGTGTTTACCACCTTCGGAGCTTCTCTGACCGTTACCAAGTTGGTTGATAGCAGTTGCGGCAAGATCTGAGACAAGGTCATACTAAGCCGAGTGTATTCTCTTCTAGGTCTCTCACCCCTTGGTTGATTAGGTTGCCGAGGAGCGGCAACAGGCTTTGAAATCACCACCACGTTGACAGATTGGCGGCGTTCTAGTTTATTTTGCCTTCTGGGACCATACACAGCACTAGCTTCCTTCTTGAAAGGCTTCTTTTCAGAACTTGAGGATGCACCTTTCTGTATCTTCCCCGATTTCATACCAGCTTCTATCCTCTCTCCCGTCAGAATGAGATCTGTAAACCCTGCAGAAGAATTACCAATTAGGTGGTTGAAGAACGGCCCAGACAGGGTCCCCAAGAACATGTCCACGAGTTCACGATCGGTCAATGGCGGCTGCACCCTGCCAGCTAGATCTCTCCACTTTTGCGCGTACTCTTTAAAACCTTCTCCCGATCCTAGTGACATACCCTGGAGTTGGGTACGTGTAGGAGCGAGGTCGGCATTATACTGATACTGCTTATAAAAAGCAGTAGCCAAGTCCTCCCAGTTTCGAATACTGGCTCCATCCAGCTGATAGAACCACTCGAGTTGAGCCCCTGAAAGGCTATCCTGGAAGAAATGGATCCATAAGTTTTTGTCTGTAGTATACAGTTGGATCTTCCGCACATAAGATCTGAGATGTAGCTTAGGGCAGGAAGCCCCGTCATACTTCGTAAAAGAGGGTGCCTTGAACTTGTGTGGGATCACCACCCCAGAAGATAAACCCAGATCTACAAAATCCAACCCAGGCACCTGTTGAATTTCCATGGCACTCAGACGATCCTCTAACTGCTTGTACCTGTCTTCAGCGGGAGGGTACTGCTCATCATTGAAATCTGTCTCGTTGTCAGAGACCACGGGACTAGGAACCCTTCCCCCTTGGGGACTGCCTTTGCCTACAGAAGAAGCAGCTTGGTCAGCCTCATTTTGCAGTGTATTGCCAAACCTCCGTCCAGTGTTGAATAGTACAGTTCTCTTCTTCTTCTTCTTTACCAGCAGAGCCTTTAATTCCTCTTGACCTTGTGCTAAACTCATGATCAACTCTTGGAACTGGGCGTTCTGGGCCTGGAGGGCCTTGATGGATTGCTCAGTAGATGATTCAGGATTCATGATGACTGCTGAAATAAACAGCGAAGAAAATTAAGCAACCTGTAAGAAAAGTACCTGTGATGCACATGATGAATGAAATGCGTATGAATTATGTTTTCAAAGACAATCGGGATTCAACTTTGTAAACAAAAAGGAAGCGCACTTTATTAGATTCAACTTTGAAATTTAAATTGTTCAACAGATTGCCCTTAGGCGTTACATAAAATGGAAATACTAAAAAGGGAAATAAAAACTGTAAAAGAACATCCAAAGCTCATCAGTGATCCAAGGGTCTCTTTTTCTCAGTACAGATGTAGTCATTCAAGGTCCGCTCGTTCTCCAACTGCTTTGTCAGCTTCTGGATTTTCTGTTCTTGTTCATTAAACTTTTCCCGATAAGAATCCCGTTCTTCCTGTAGTTGCGCCCAAGACCTATTTAGTGTATCAACATCAGTAGGTATCTGAGGAGGGAGAACAGTTGGAGGAACCCCGTCTCTATCAGGAAACTCAAGGATGATAGATCTGACAGCTTCGTATGGTATACCTAACTTCTGAGCACGAATGCGGACCCATCTGTAGTAGGATTCCATAGGTAGAGAAGTCTTCGGTCCCAACTCATGTGGGTCAGCTTTGTGAATTCTGTCCCAAGCCTTGATGAATCTACGACGCAGCTCGTCACTATCTACCTGAAACTCAAAACTGATGTGAGGCACCAACATCTCATGAGGCCCTGCTCTTCTGGCTCTTCCAAACTGACGGAGAGCTAGACATGGATTATAAGAGATTCCTCCTTGGGTACCAATCAAAGGAACATTAGGATATTCTCCGCAACGATCAATAACAGCTACCTCATCCAAACCTCTGAGAGTCCAAATGATGTCATTATCAGTGAGAGACATTAACCTATGAGCCCAGCCTCTTCCTTCTTTGTTCTTCAGCACGAACTTAGGGAGGTGAGAAATAAACCACCTAACTAACAAAGGAGTACAACACCACAGAGTTCCTCATCTTCGGGCAGTATGAGCATAGAGTTGTTGCAGGATATCACCCAAGAGAGTTGGCACAGGTTCCGAGACATGAAGATCCTTATGGCATTGACATTAATGAAGTTATCAGGATTAGGAAACAGAACCAGACCATAGATTAAGAGAGCCAGAATGTCTTTGTACACCCTGAAGTCTAAGTCATTCCAGAAACTGTTAGCTTTACCAATCAGAAACTTGGCCAAGAAGCCCTTAACTCTGCTTCTAGTCACCCAGTTGTCCATTACCTCCTTGTTGGTCAAGGGAAGGGCTGCAGCAATCTCCTCAAGCCTAAGAGTCTTTTCCCAACCAGTGAAGGGAGTCTGATCCAAGATAGGGATACCAAGCAAATCAGAGAATTCTTCTAGGGTAGGGACCAGCTGGAAGTCTTGAAAGGTGAAGCAATTGTACAGGGGATCATAAAACTGGGTCAAGACACTCATCAGTTGTTGGTCCCACTTTGCAGTGACTAAACCGAGAAGAGAACCATGCCTCTGGATGAAGGAAGTAGTGTTTGGAATTCTGCTAACCAACTCTTCAAGCAACTCAGGTGGGTGAACAAAATTAAGCCGGATAGTGTTCCTTCGCACAGGCATCATGATGTCCTAAAAAACAGAGCAAAGATGAAACCCTCTTGTCTTTGAAATGGGTCAGTCCTTATGCAGGATGCATGCAATGTCTATGATGGTATGATGTCATGATAAAGCACACCACAAGTATTCACAAAGGCAAACATGATAAGGCACACAAGTAACACAAGATAGCCCTTAGAGTTTAGGCCAGCATGAAGTTTGGGTACTACCCTCTTTCAGTTTGTTGGTTAAGACCTGTCCTATCAAAAGTAATCGGGTTCTAGAGGATCCCAATATCACTGACTACCCTCAATCGGTCATAACTCCAGCATCGCAATCTTTTCTTGCGGCCAGAACCATCGCGAGAGTTTAGCCTCAATGGGTGTAGCATACTGCTACTGTTCTATGGCCAAGTTGGGTCAAATTAGGGTTCTAAGGTCGGTTGGTGCTTAATGACTCCTCAGAAGACCCATATTCTCCTCGTTGCAACACAAGGGATATCGGTACAGACCAAGGTGCCACACCAACGCAGCCACTGCTTCACCCGTGTCGGTCTACGCCGGACAGGTCCCTCACAGCTTATGCTACCTAAAAGGGTATCCCCAGATCCGGGTTAGGATCTATGAAACTCCAAGACAATGCCCACAATAATAAAGCAAACAAAACATTCAATTGAAAACATAAGTATGATCTAATCCTAAGGTACACCTCACTTTAAAGTATCCCCAGCAGAGTCGCCAGTTCTGTGATCGGTGGAAATAGAACTGACTGTTTTGAAATGCTGGTTCGCGAAATGTCGCGGTAAGCAAGAGTCGCCACCGTCTTTTATGTTCTCCAACATGGAAAGGACAAAAGCACAACAAAATTCCTCATTGAGAATGTCTCTCGGTTCGGGAGGTAGATTTATAGAAAGGGAAGGTGTTAGCACCCTTTCTATCCATGGTTATCCATGGGCTCTTAGGTACTTGCTCTTATGTTTTCAAAAGATGTTTGCTTTTCAAATGTGAGTGGGTTTGAAAAAAGTTTCGTTTTTGAAAGATTTCTAAGTGACTCTTGTATCTGTCCTCAAGAGTGTTTGAAAAATTTGTTTTGAAAACCTTTGAAAGTGTCGGTGTGAAAAGATTGTTTTGTTTGTTTTTGAAGAGAGCAAGTACCCATGAGTCATCCACCTACCCTAAGGAATTAGGCTGTGTAAGAGTCCTTTAGATAGTGCCATCCCACCATTGAGAGGTAGGTAGCACCACCGTTGGAGGTGTTCGGGTCAATTCGATTGTAGGGACAGTGTGGTCACCGAAGCAATAGTAGGACACCTTAGAAGCAACCCTAATGTCCTAGATCCTTTTTAATCCGAGGCAACCGTTTCGAGGCAACTGGATCTTAGACATAAGGGCGACCGCTAAAACACCCTATACTTGACGACCACTTTCGAAGCAACGAGTGAGGCGTACCCTAGAAGTGGCATGTGCATTGTGCGTTGTTTTCGGGTTAACATTTATATTTGATCATGCAATTGTGAGATACGAGTTGTTTTTTAATTATCATACATTCTTTCATGCAATTTAACAATTAGGAGTGCGGAAAATAAAATACGGAAAGATAAAAGCTACGCTATTACAAGGCGCGGGTCTATACATCGCCAAAAACATAACCCGTTTTTATATAGTGCGGAAAGTAAAGAAAGCAATAAACCTAATTACTATTACATTCCGGAAACAGTTACATAATAATTCAATAAGAAAATAATGCGCAAATAGAAATTAAACTGGACGTCCTTAGGGTTTTTGACCCTTTTGAGCAATTATGAGTTTTTTGTCCTTTGCTTTTAATTAAAATTAAACCTAATTATTTAATTAATTAAAGAAAGATGTTTTTTGTGTTTTTGTATTTAATGAAAATAAAATAAATTAAAAGTCAAAAGAAAACCCTAGTTCTAAGTTTATTTTAATTATTATAAAAATGTTAAAGTTAAGCTAATTTAAACTAATTACTTAATTTACATGTTATTTACAAAAATAATAGTAACTAATAATGATGATAATAATAAAATGATTAAAAAATGTCAAAACCTAATTCTACATGATTTTATTTGTTGAGAAAAAGATTAAAATTTAAACCTAAACTAAACTAAGTTAATTGTTAGTATTTATTTACAAAAAAAATAATAGCTAATTTAATAAATAAAATATATCTACAATTTTATGATTTCTGATTTTTATTAGGAAAAATTAATTTGTTGTGAATTAATAATAATAATTATAACAATTAAAGGAATTTAAAAGAAAATAAAATAAAATTAAAAATGCAAACCAAAGGGGGTGTGATGGCCCATATGGAGGTATATTTCTGGAATTCAGGCCCAATAAAGTTCCAAGCCACGTTGACTTTCTGGGATCATGTGCATGCTTGTTGACTGGAACACACCATGGTCTTCATCTTATGACCATTGGATGTATCTTTGTGACCACTTGTCGTGCTGTTGCCGGGAGTACATGGTGGAGTATTGGACATATGCTGTATTGGAACACATTATGAAAAATAGAAACAAGAGTTTGGGGGACCTGGGAATCGAACCCAGGTCCCAGTGATGAACAAACACGTCACTAACCACTCCACCATCTGCGTGCGTTTGTAATAATAATGGCTAGTGAAAATAATATACAAAATATCAATTATGCTGGGGAATTAAAGAAAGGCGCGCCTCATATTTGAATCAACCAGTCACGTTCATACACGTATTGTCTTCTTCATCTTTTCCTGCAAAATAAAGAACAAGTAGCGGGGGTTTTTAACCCCCACTAACTACAACCATGAATAATAACGATTAGAGTTAGGGTTGATATAAATTGAGCGCGAGGATTGGGTTGAATTCGTCTGGCCTTGACGAATTCAACCATTCTTGTCTCAAGGTCCAATTTTTCCTTATTTGCAAAGCCCTAAATTTCAAGCTTCAAAACCCTAGATATCTCCAATGGTGGATTTCGATTCAGAACGCTATAACCAAATTGGTTTATACCAATAGCTTCAGAATGTTCCTATTATCATAAATCAACCAAGAAAATGGATTAAAAAAGCATGAATTATGATATGTAATTTTGGAAATATATGCAAACCGTGGGACTTGTATTCTTTGATTCTGATGGTGTTGGGGCTTGAAATCGCTTGCAATACGTTCAGGGAAACCTCTGCAATGGATTAGAATCAACAAATTCTATTGAATCAGCCTGGAAGTTAGAAAACAATTTTGAATTTTTTTTTACTTTTTTTCAATATTGCATAGGGTGTTCTTGCAGCAGCTTCACGTGTGCATGATTAGGTTTAGGTTTAGTACATATAGGAGAACTGAATTAGGGTAAATCCTGGTCCAACAATCCATTGCATTCAAGTTTGCATATGTGATTGGCAATCAAATCTTTTTCAATCTTTTCTTTATCAAAACCTTGCCAATCATGGAGATTTTGAGGTCTTTTGAGGTGCACACGAATTGCCAGTTTTCCCTAGCCTTATTTGCTTCACAAATGATTTAAAAATCATATCTTTTGAATTTTCCTACAATTAAAATCAATTAAATGAATTAATGTTAATAAAAATTCAATTAATTAATTAAAAATGAGAAACAAAAATCAAATTAATCTTAATGGGTCGTGCATAAGCCTTGGTCAAAGATTCAAGAAGGAATTTGAGGCCCATTAGCAAAAATGAAGTGTTTTAGGCAAAGTTGACTTTTGAAAGTTCCCAAAAATTTCCCAACTTCTCCAATGCATATCTTGCTCAAATTTGAAGATATGAACATGTTCTTGGACATTTTGGAAAGGTCCTGAAGTCCTCTAACCAATGCCTTTGGTCCCATGTCATTTTGATTTACCAATCGCAAGTTATGGTCTTTGACTTAAAGTGCCTTTTTGTTGACTTTTGAAAATGACCTATAATGTAGAAATTGATAACTTTTTGTGAGAGCATTTCTTGGACTTGGAGTGTGAAGATGAGTTGTAGGAAATGTCATCCCCTTCAAAATGAGCATTGGATGGGATTTTTCTGATGAACCATGAAAAAGTTATGCCCTGGTCAAATTGCAATTGACTTTTCCAACTGTCCAAAAATAGAAACTTTTTGCATCTTGAGACTTTTTGAGCCATGCTTGTGGAATCATGATCAAGGCTTGATCAAATGATGATTGTGGCTTCAAAATGAGATGTTGACCAAAATTTTTGACTTTTGACTGTCAAATGACCATTTTACCCATGCAGTTGACTGTGAAGCAATTAGGGCTTTTGACTGTGCAACTGGATGCTGTGAGTCTTGAAACTTGACATATGGATGTTTGACAATGTATATAGGCATATGAGACTTGATTGGACCTTTGGAAACCTCAACTTCCTTGTAAGAATCAAAACCCTAATTTTGACTGTGTTAGGAGGGTGTTTGCACTGTGCAATTCTTAATCCATTTGAAGCATGATCTTGCCAAATCTTGAAAAATATGGGAGGGCAAATTTTGGGGTACAACAACTACCATCTCAAAAATTTGCCAATTAATAGAGACATCAACAAGGCATAAGCCTTCATCTCAATATTCGCCAATACAGGCCATCTAAACGAGCATAAGCTCCATCTCAAAATGAAATGTATGCGACATAATCATGAATGTAATAACAACGTCACAATTAACAACATCTCAATACAACATCATCATTTGCCAAAGGCATACATCTCAAAAGCATCTCAACATCTCTTCAGCAAACATCTCATATCATTCATAATAATTCATCAAACATCATTTATTCATCAAACATCATTTATTTATCATAAATTATCAAACACAACTTCATTAATAACGTCTCATCAACAACTCAATTGTACATTAATACGACAGTAATTCACACCGCTATCATGTAAATCTTACATCATTACTATCATTACTCCTACTGTTACAAGTCAAACAGCAGCCTATAAACATTTCATCCTCATCATTCTGCATAAAAGCCAACATAACGATCAACACGGGAACTAACTCTAAATCCTAAATTGGCTACTAGGATTACACTTCCTATTCTTCATTTTATTCCTCTAGAATAAAGTTCATCACGTTAGCTATTCAACACTTCAAACGACATCTCAAACGACATCCTAAAACTCAAGTTACAACATTTATAAACTGAATCTGTCAAAAACCAGACAACATGGATCGACACAAAACTCCTTGGATCGACGCGTACTGCACCAAACTCATAACATGAGTCGACGCATCCTCTCTTAGATCGACTCATCCTGATTCAAACACACAACATGTATCGACACATGCACCAACGGATCGACTCATTTTGGGTCTAACACACAGTATGTATCGACACATGCTCCTATGGATCGACTCATCCTGAGTCTAAAAGCACTCATGTATCGACGCATCCTCTCTTTGTGTCGACTCATCCTGAGTCTCTCAACCTACTTGTATCGACACATAGCATTTGAGGTCGACGCATCCTATTATATCCTGCATAAATTCTGCGATTTTCTCTGCGTTTTCACTACGGGTTTCATATTTTAAGCCTTAAAAACTTAATCTAATCATAGATAGTCATCACTTACAGTTATCCTATAATTCTACATCGATCAAACAACATCGAGACATCAATATTCATCTAAAATTCATCAATTTCACATCATACAACATCATAAACATTCCATTCAAGAACACGACAACAATCACCTCTAACCCCATATATCAATCATCATGAACCCAATTATAGAGTCAGAACCCCATCCTTACCTTGGATTGAAGGTCACTCTATAATCTTCCAGTTGAAACCTCGTTCTGCCGTTTTTCCTCTTTTTCCAGTAGCTTCACGTTCTTCTTCTCAATCCTTGTTCTTCTACTGCCTCTTCTTTCTATTCCTTCTAACAACAATAAAATAACCTATTATTCTCTTAGCTCCTTATTGGGCTCAAAACTAATACACCCCTTTATTACTTCTTCCATTCCTTAAAAACAAGCCCACATCAAATAATATTATACTTCTAATATTATTTCACCACTTAATAAAATAATTAAATCCAATTAATCACAACACATTTTCTCAGATATTCCAAAAATAATTTAATTAAATAATTAATTAAATTACAGGCGTTACAACTCTCCCCCACTTAGAATATTTTCGTCCTCGAAAATTTACCTCAATCAAACAACTCAGGGTAGGAGTCTCGCATCTTGCTCTCCAACTCCCAGTCATGCTTTCTCCGACAGCTCCTAGCCAAACCACCTTAACCAAAACAATCTCTTTGCCACTCAGATTCTTTATTTCACGATCTGCGATCCGTACAGGCATCGTCTCCACCGTAAGATTATCCCGTACTTGCACATCATCCACATGAATCACATGAGATGGATCTGAAATATACTTCATGAGTTGCGACACATGAAACACATCATGCAAATTCGAAATATTAGGCGGTAAAGCCACTCTATAAGCAACATTCCCAACTCTCTTTGTAATCTAATACGGTCTAATAAAACGAGAAGTGAGCTTCTTAGACTTCAACACTCGCCCAACACCAGTCACAGGTGTAACTCTTAAAAACACATGCTCACCAGCTTGAAATTCTAAATCCTTCCTTCACTTGTCATGATAACTCTTCTGTCTACTTTGGGAAGCTTTCATTTTATCTAGAATCAACTTCACCTTCTTAGTAGTTTCACGAACCAGTTCAGGCCTAAGTACTACACTTTCACCAGATTCATGCCAACATAACGGAGTTCTACATCTCCGACCATAAAAAGCTTCAAAAGGTGCCATCCCAATACTGGAATGGTAACTGTTATTATAAGTGAACTCTATCAACGGAAGATAAGTATCCCACGAACATCCCTGCTCAAGAACACATGCCCTCAACAAATCTTCCAACGATTGAATCGTCCATTCAGTCTGACCATCTAACTGAGGATGATACACTGAACTCAAACTCAACTTAGAAGCCAATGCTTCCTGCAAACTCTTCCAAAAATCAGAAGTAAATCTTGGATCTCTATCTGACACGATCCACAAAGGAACACCATGCAGCTTCACAATTAGACTAATGTAAATCTCATCCAACTTCGACACTGGAAAATGGAGGTTAATAGGAATAAAATGAGCTGACTTCGTAAGCCTATCAACAATCACCCAAATCGAATCATGTCCTCTTAAAGTATTAGGTAACCCCATCACAAAGTCCATTGAAATGCTATCCCATTTCCATTCTGGAACTTCTAACGGTTGTAACAATCCTGCAGGCTTCTGATGCTCAACTTCCGACTTCTGACAAGTCAAACATGCATACACAAATCGAGCCACATCACTCTTCATCCCAGGCCACCAAAACAAGCCTTTCAAATCTTGATACATCTTAGTAGCTCCTGGATGAATACTCAACTTACTTCTATGACTCTCTTCAAGTATCACTTTCTTCATCTCAGCATCATCAGGAATACAAATCCGATTACGAAATCTCAACACACCTTACGCATCTAGCTTAAAATCATTATTCTCAGACTGATCGATTCTAACCATAGAATCTACCAGTTTAACATCCAACTTATGAGCTTCTCTTATCCTGTCTAGAAATTCATTATTAATCTTCAACATAACACTCAACGGCATAACCTCGCAAACTAAGCACATATCTCTGAACTGCTCAATTAATTCCAACTCTTTAACCATCATTGCTGACATATGCAAAGTCTTTCGACTTAATGCATCAGCTACCATGTTCGCTTTTTCTGGATGATAATTCAAACCGAAATCATAAACCTTTAACAATTCTAACCATCTTCGCTGCCTCATATTCAACTCCTTTTGATCGAATAAATACTTCAAACTCTTATGGTAACTAAACACTTCAAATCTAGAACCATAAAGATAATGCCTCCAAATCTTCAACACAAAAACAACTGCAACAAGCTCTAATTCATGCGTAGGATAGTTCTTCTCATGAGTCCTCAACTGCCTTGACGCATGACCAACTACCTTACCATTCTGCATAAACACACATCCTAAACCCATCTTAGAAGCATCACAATACACCACAAAAGGCTCTCCTAGATTAGGCAACGTCAAAATCGGAGCCGACGTCAACCTCTTCTTCAATTCGGCAAAACTTTCTTCGCACTGAACATCCCAAACAAAAGCTCTACCTTTACAAGTCAACTTAGTCAACGGCAGTGCCAACTTAGAAAAACCTTCGATAAACCTTCTATAATAACCAGCTAATCCCAAGAAGCTTCTAATCTCAGTAGCTGACCTCAGAGTTTCCCATTGCAACACAACATCAACCTTCGATGGATCTACAGCAATGCCACTACTTGAAATCACATGACCAAGAAAACTAACCTCCTTTAACCAAAACTCACACTTGGACAACTTTGCGTACAACTTCTTCTCTTTCAAAACTTGCAACACTACCCTTAAATGTTAGGCATGCTCTTCTTCTGACTTAGAGTAAATCAAAATATCATCAATGAACACCACCACGAACCGATCCAAATAAGTATGAAATATACGATTCATATATTCCATGAATACTCCTGACGTGTTAGTAACACCGAAAGGCATCACCGAATACTCGTAATGTCCATAACGCATTCTGAAAGCCGTCTTCTGGATATCTCCATCCTTCACTCTAATCTGATGGTAACCCGACCTCAAATCAATTTTACTAAACACACGAGCATCCACCAATTGGTCCATCAAGTCATCTATTCTTGGAAGCAGATACTTGTTCTTAATCGTCACTTTATTCAACTGTCTATAATCAACACAAAGCCTTATACTTCCCTCTTTCTTCTTTACTAACAACACTGGAGCTCCCTACGGTGATACACTTGGTCTTACAAACTTCTTCTCAAGTAACTCTTCCAATTGCTTCTTTAACACTGACAATATAGATGCAGACATCCTGTATGGTGCCATAGACACAGGTCTGGTATCAGGTACAAGATCAATAACAAATTCAACTTCCCTCTCCGGCGGTACATCAGGAATATCATCAGGGAAAACTTCAGGAAATTCACACACCACCTGCAATTCCTCAATTAAAGCTTGGGTCTCTACAGATATCGACGCCATCAACGAGAACATCTGTGCTTCCTCTTGCATCAACTTCCTCAATTGTCTAGCAGACAACATACCATCTTCTTCTACTTCAGGAGTAGAAAACTTCACCGACTTTTCATAACAGTTAATATGAACACAGTTATGCTCTAATCAGTTCATAACCAAAATCACATCTAAACCTCTTAACGGTAAACAAACCAAATCAACATCAAAGTCTCTGTCAAAGATCGACAAGGGACACTTTAAACACACAAAATAAGTAGTCACCGACCCCTTGGCTGGAGTATCGACGACCATTTCTCCATTTAAAGAAGACAATACAAGACCCAATCTTTCAACACAATCAACCGCAATAAAACAATGCGTAACACCGGTATCAATAATAGTAATTAAAGGAGTATTATTAATGAAACATGTACCTCTGATAAGTCCGTCCTCAACAATTGCCTGATCCTCCACTAAAGCAAACACTTTACCACTTGACTGAGCCCTCTTCGGTTTCGGACACTGGCTACCAATGTGCCCTTCTTCTCTACAATTGAAACAAATCACATCCTTATGTTCACACTCAGATACAACATGTCTGTTCTTGCCACAACGGAAACACCTCTTCACTTCAGTAGTGCACACATTACTCTTGTTCCCATGTTTTCCACACTTAAAGCAAACCACACCAACAGGAGCATCTCCCCCACTAGTCCTCTGACTTTGAGCAACTTTCTGTTTACCTTTACCAGCTGGGGTATCATAAGGCTTACCATGATTCTGTTGGTGCTTACCCCTCTTCTCACTGATAATCTTGTAATGAGCATTATTATCCTCCTCATAAATCCTACAACTATCAACCAAATCAGCAAAGACACAGATCTTCTAGTATCCAACTGCCTTCTTGATCTCCGGGCGCAACCCGTTCTCAAACTTGATACACTTCGAAAACTCAGCATCTGCCTTAGCGTAATGCAGATAAAACTTAGCCAACTCAGCAAACTTAGCAGCATACTCAACAACTGACATATTCCCTTGCTTTAACTCAAGGAATTCAATTTCCTTCTTACCACGAACATCTTCAGGAAAGTACTTCCTCAGAAACTCCCTTCGGAACATACCCCAAGTGACATTCTCACCTGCAGCTTCAAACTTCTGACAAGTCTCTAGCCACCAGTCATCAGCCTCGACTGCTAGCATATGAGTCCCATACAGAACCTTCTACGCTGGAGTGTAGTCCATCACACGGAAGATTCTCTCAATCTATTTCAACCACTCCAATGCTCCATCAAGATCATACTTTCCCTTGAACGTAGGCAGATTCTCTCTCTGGAAAGTCGCCAAGCTACAAGATCCAGCATTCCCGTCAGCATTCGGTTGATTTTCCATCGCATGAGCAATTGCTTCTAAAGCAACAACAAGTGCAACATCATTCCTTCCAGCCATCTCAACTTATCACTACAACATAAACAACGGTTAGAACTCAAATTAACAATACTCGATTGTTAGACAACTACGACTCGACGATAAGGTCGGACCAACCTTTTTGCTCTGATACCAACTTTGTAACACCCCAATTCTACCCCGATGAATTATATAAATAAATCAGAGTTATAAAATCATATTATGCAAACGAATCGGGATGCCACAAATTCTTCTATAAAAAATTCATTGCATTCATCGTGGATATATAACACTTTTAAAACATCAGATGAACCATCTTCATAACATCTTTAGTTAATTAATTTAACATCTACGCAACGGAAATTCTTAATAACATCTCTATCACCATTACAGCAACTTCAAACCAACAAATACTAAATAATAATCAACTTAAAGTTCAACAACTGAATAATCAACAATCAAAAGCAACAAGCGTTCATCCCCCCGAGTGTTACATACTAGAGGAATGACACCGACTCGAACTACTGAAGGTATACAACCTTCACTCTCGATTACCTGCACGTTACCAACATAAGGGTAATATTAAAATAAAAGGGATGAGATATCTAACAATATAATAAAGCACATGATAATTAATATATTAAATTAGATCACATAACATCACCACTTCTCATCTCATAATCAACAATAATAATACACATTCACCACATCAATACACACTTCTTTATGCAGTCATATAATACGACTCAATACTATGCAAATGCATGTGGTACAATTGGAGCAGAACTCTCATCTCAAATATTTTCCAATTAATAGAGGCTTCAACAAGGCATAAACCTTCATCTCAATATTCGCCAATACAGGCCATCTCAACGAGCATAAGCTCCATCTCAAAATGCAATGTATACGACACAATCATGAATGTAATAACAACATCACAATTAACAAAATCTCAATACAACATTGTGATACAGTGGGAGAACTGACTTGAGGTTTTGCGTTTGTATTCGCACTTGTTCGGTTTAGCAAGAGTCGCCACCGACTTTTTATTTATCCTAAGAAAAGGTCAAAAAGCACAGGAAAGACCTTTGAGGTGTTTTCGTGGGTTCGGGGGGTAGATTATGAAAAGGGAAGGTGCTAGCACCCTTTTCATCCATGGTTATCCATGGGCTCTTAGTTACTTGTTTTAGATCACTTGCCTTTGCTTTTCAATTGTTTGAAATGGTGCTTTGTGTGTATGGTTTTTGAAAATGTTTTGAAAAAGATGCCTTGTCTAGGCAACCATTGTAACAATTCTTTACTCGAATGTTTTACAAAGGTGTTGGTCTTTTTGAAAAGATGTTTCAATGTTTTGTTTTGAAATTGTGTGGAGATGTGTGTTTGAAAGTAGGCAAGTGTGTTTTGCAAGTTTGATCAAGTAACTAAGAGTTGTCTACCCTAATTTTACTCAAAGATCTTTCTCATGTTTTAACCCTTTTAACAGTGTTGTTTCACCATTGTATTTGGTGAACAACCTTGTGTTAGGATGTTAACGGGACGGGCGCGGGTCATCGTATACAATCATTGAAGGCAACTTGTGAGACGCTCTAGCAATTTTGTAAGGGACAAGATCGTTTTATCGAAGGCAACATCGAGGGTCATTGAGGGACTACGATCTTTGTTTATCGAAGGGACATTTGCTAGAGTGTCTCATACTCGAGGGACATGATTGCATTTTTCTGAGGCAACAGGCGAGGTTACCCTAGAGGTGCAAGTGTGAATTGTGTATTGATTTTCATGCTTTTGTCTTGTATTAGGTTATCTAGCGATTGATTTTGAATCTTCGCATACAAACCCTAATTACTATACAGTATATAGAAAGCGATAAATTGCGGGAATTTAAAGTCTAAGCTATTACAAATAAGTATCCGGGGATGGGGGTACAAATGTTTACAAATGGGGATGAGTCTCATCAGAATAGTAGTGTCCAAATATTATTTACAACCAAATCGAATCATCGCATTCTCAATGTAAAAATATAGCAAAGTATAAGGATAAAAGAGAATCAAAAGTATTTGTGAAATGTATATGATTATTTACAAATGATCAAAATGTTAACCTAATGTACTTGTTAAATATTTTATTATTTTTTGTGTTTTTTTGTTAATTATAAATAAACAAAAAAAAAGGTTTTAAAGATAAAATATTTTAACTTAACAAAAACCTATTATTTGCATATTTTGTTAATGTTATTTAGGAAGTTTTATAAAAGTGATTTATCAAAAAAAAAAGTTTTAAAGGGAAAATTGTTTAAACTTAATAAAATCTAATATTTATGTATTTTTAAGTGTAATAAAATAAAAATAAGCATTTAAGAAAATTTTGTATAAAAAAGTTAATGTAATAAGTTATGAAGGAAAAGGAAATAAAGTGATAAAAATAAAAAAAAAGGATTGATTTGTATAAAGAAAATAAATGGGCTGCAAGGAAAAGGGTTGGCCCAAAACAAAATTGAAGGAGAACCAGAGGGGGGGTGTAACGCCAGAAATTCGTTGGGCTTAACAGTTTTGTGGGGCAGAGGCCCAAAACGCGTTTGACATTGTTTTTGTTTGTTAGGGTTTGAATTGCTTTGTTTTAGAACAAGGTTTACAGAGTTTTGAACGGCGCCGCTTCTCCACCTTTCTTCGTCCTTTTCATCTTTTCTCAAACAAGACCACTGATTAAGCTCTCTCCTCACCTCAGGCCACTAGGCGCCACCTCCACTCTCCTCTCTCCATGGTTTCTCAGGTGGTGATGAAAAAAAAGGTATTGATTTCTGTTTTTCACGTTTTAGGGTTTCAAAAACTTATCTCTTGCATGTTATTAATCTTGGACACATTTTGATCTGTATGTGTTATTTGTGTTTGTGTGAGATGTGAAGCAGAAAAAGGAAAGGGGGACAATACCTTTAGGGTTTTGGAGACGATAATGAGAGTTGGACGGCGGCGCTTCTCCGGCGGCCAAGGTGGAGGGAGTATGATGACGAGAAAAGCTTTGTTCTGGTACTTGTATCTTTGCTTTGTTTTATGATGAATGCTATGCTTCTGAAAACCCTAGGGCACTTCACTTCTTTTCTTCTTTTCTTCTTCTGAATACTTGTTTCTGTTTAGCCTATGATGAACATGTTCTAAGGTTGTTTGCTTGTTTGCTCTTGACTCTCTTCCTCTCTGAATGCTTGCTATAATTGTTGTTGAAACTAGCTCAGGCTAGCACTCCATTCTGAAAACTGTTTGTTATTGTTGTCGTGGACTTGGTTGTGTTTGACCCTGTGATGAATTTGATTCTGAGGGTATTTGGATTTGTTTTTGTTTAGTTTGGATTGAGGGCAGTTTTGGGGCTTGTTTGGGGTTTACGCTTTGACAGACTTGGTCCTTAGGCTTGCCTCTGGTTGTTTGATACATGCTGGCTTTTGATTGTTTGTTGTACAGGCAGGCTTCTAGTTTTATGCAGGCTTAAGGTAGTTTAGAGCAGGCTTATGTTTATTCAGGTTTCAGGGCTTTGGCTTGAATGCTTGCTTGTTGTGCAGTTTGTTTGGTACAGGCTTCAAGGCTTCTAGAGGTTTTTTCTAGTTGTTTGATATAGGCTTGATGTTATAGGCAGGCTTGCTTATCTTGTTAACACAGGTTTGAAGTTTGTTTGGATTACATGCTTTGAAAGGCTTGCTGTTTGAACTGGTTTGAGGCAGTTTGCAAGGCTTGAGGCAAGCTTTGGTTTGCTTGCTTATGTAATAGGTTTTGAGGGCTTGTGTTATGGTTACAGCTTCAAGGCTTGTGTTTTAGCTTTGTGTTATTTGTTTCTATGTGTTCTGCCCTCTTCCCACTATTCTGATGTTTTATCTTTATTTATCTCTAAGCCTGCCTGAAAAAACTGTAAGCCTCTACTTCTCTCCCTCTTTCTCTCTCCACAGAAAAAGCATTTTTTATTGCTTAACTGTCCTTTTTTCTAAAAAGGTGTTGGTTGGAAAATGATGAGATTTTTGAAATATTGCTTGCATTTTGTCTTTCCTCTGCATGTTGTACTTTCCAGATTTTCTACATTGCTTTTGCTAGCTTATAGGCAGCTTTATTGAAAGCTTCTTTGACAATTACAGCTTGGTTGACATTTTGAACTTGTGCAACTTGTTTGTTCAGTTTGAACTTTGTAATTTGTTTGGCATATTCAGTTTGTCCATGTGCAACTTGTTTGAATTTTTTTATGCAGCCTTGTATTTAATTAATTCCATGCTTGCAAACATTTAACTTCCCTCTTTGTGAACCAAGAAGAGACATCTTCTTGCGATTTGCAGAGAGGACAAACAAACTGATTCCATCCAACACCTTTAATGATGAGTTTTTTGATTAATTGTCTGAAAAATACTTTTCCAAATTCATCTGTGTTTGACTTCTCTTTTTCTGGCTTTGCAGGTAAATATTAATTGGGGCAAGGGAAGCAGCAGTAGAAGATGAAGATTTCAAGAAACTTAGGATATAGTTTTATTTTATTTTTAATCATTGTAATAACATTATTGTAAACACTGTAAATAAATTTACACTATTCAAATAATATTTGTAACAACAATTGAAAATGAATAAAAAATCCTTTGTCAGTTAATTCTTTTAATTCTTCTGCACTTGTTTATTTAATTACTTAAATTTCTTGAATTATAATAATTGGAAGTTATCCCAATAATTTTAACTTAGAAATTATAAATAATCAACAAACGTCCGGCGTTCCAAATAGCCAAAAGCATTGCACAGTTAAACAAACAAACGTCCATACGTCTTTCATTTCACTGATTAACCCAACACTTCAAACTCTCAATCAGAAACCTCAACCTTTTATCCCAGATGTTTAGGTTTTGGGAAACAAACAGAAATCTTGAACAAACGTCAAAACCATGTGACAGTCAATTTGAAAAGAACTGTAGAATTATTTCCTTCTGAGAATGCGCGCGCAAACCCTAATTCTGGATTTATTGTCAAAGAAACGTCCGCCTGATCAAACCCTGAGCCAAACTCAAACAAATCAAAAGAAACCCTAATAATCTGCTTGACTGATTCAAAATCAATGAAAAACCCTAATTTTGTCTGACTGGCGAGAAAAGTCTGTTTGACCGATTCTTAAGCCAATCTGAAAAATCAGGAAAAGCCCGAAGCTGTGATTTCTTGTGAAAAAGAGGAGGGCAAATTTTGGGGTACAACAGTTTCCCCTGTTCAATCTTCTTGAACCTGAAGAGTTAGATTGGTAGATTTGTCGTTCACGACTCGAGGGTAAAAGGAGATTGGACACTAGAGTGCCCAAAAAATTTGCACTCGTCAAAGCATAGTTTGAGGGAATGGGCTTAAAGATGCCATTTGGAGATGTGACAGAATCTTGTCGGGGGATGGGCTTAGAGATGCCATCCAAGAATGATTGTTGAATTGTAATTTGGTAATTTGAAAGAAGGAACCTGTGTAGGGTTTCCTAATGATGAGTCAGTGTAAAACTGTATCTGAATTGAGAAGGAACCGGTGTAGGGTTTCCTGATGGTGAGTCCGTGTAAAACTGCATCTTGGAAGGAAGGAACCTGTGTAGGGTTGCTTCATGATGAGTCCGTGTAAAACTGCATCTTGGAAAGAGAAGGAACCGGTGTAGGGTTGCTTCATGATGCGTCCGTGTAAAACTGCATCTTGGAATATTTGTTAATGATAGCCTTTTATTCTTATCCTGAAAAGGACAAAATGTTAGCTAAACACAAAGTTATGTTGCATGATATGTATGATGCAATGAATTGTACTTCATCAATGTTTATGATATGAATGTGATGGATGCGCATGTAAGCTGAGTAGTTGTCTTGCTGAGGAAGACGAATCCTGGATAATGAAATCTTTGATTGCTGTTGGGGAAAGTAAATCCTTGACTGCTGCAGGGGATTGAAAATCCTTTGATCGTTGAAAATGAGAAGTCCTAGGACCACTGTTGGGGGAATCAGGAGCTTGGGTCGTATGCCAATCTATTGGGGATTCCTGTCTTGAGGAGATCTTCACCGGGGAATATCTGAATATCCTGTGAGGAACTGAGAATGAGAGTCTTCATTCTGCTTGGGGAATAAGAATTCTGTGGGGAATAACCATACTGTTGAAAAGTGGCTATCCTGTTGGAGAGTAAAACTCGGGATTCTGGAAAGCTTATTCCTGTCTGGAAGAAGTTCAGGAGTTTTAGGTTGTTTTCCACTTTGAGAATGAGAATCTTCATTCTGTCAGGAACATCAGGAAGTTGAATTGTATGTTGAGAAGCAGGAAGGTATCTGCCTTCGGAGCATCTCTGGGTTGAGGATAAATTCTAAATGAGTGACAGAATGGAAACCGTGTTTGGAGCATATCTGGACTGTATCTTGGAATTTGAGATCTGTATGAGTAGCAGCATGACCTCCGTGTCTGGAGTGTATCTGAAACTGTAACTGGAAGGAAATCTGGAATAAGTATCAGAATGTCGCCATATCTGGGTCACATCTGAACTGTCTCTTGAAGGAAATCTGGAATAAGTATCAGAATGTCGCCATATCTGGGTCACATCCGAACTGTCTCTAGAAGGAAATCTGGAATAAGTATCAGAATGTCGCCATGTCTGGGTCACATATGAACTGTCTCTTGAAGGAAATCTGGAATAAGTATCATAATGTCGCCATATCTGGGTCACATCCGAACTGTCTCTTGAAGGAAATCTGGAATAAGTATCAGAATGTCGCCATATCTGGGTCACATCCGAACTGTCTCTTGAAGGAAATCTGGAATAAATATCAGAATGTCGCCATGTCTGGGTCACATCTAAACTGTCTCTAGAAGGAAATCTGGAATAAGTATCAGAATGTCGCCATATCTGGGTCATATTCGAACTGTCTCTTGAAGGAAATCTGGAATAAGTATCAGAATGTCGCCATATCTGGGTCACATCCGAACTGTCTCTAGAAGGAAATCTGGAATAAGTATCAGAACGTCGCCATGTCTGGGTCACATCTGAACTGTCTCTAGAAGGAAATATGGAATAAGTATCAGAATGTCGCCATGTCTGGGTCACATCTGAACTGTTTCTAGAAGGAAATCTGGAATAAGTATCAGAATGTCGCCATATCTGGGTCACATTTGAACTGTCTCTTGAAGGAAATCTGGAATAAGTATCAGAATGTCGCCATATCTGGGTCACATCTGAACTGTCTCTAGAAGGAAATCTGGAATAAGTATCAGAATGTCGCCATGTCTGGGTCACATCTGAACTGTCTCTAGAAGGAAATCTGGAATAAGTATCAGAATGTCGCTATATCTGGGTCACATCTGAACTGTCTCTTGAAGGAAATCTGGAATAAGTATCAGAATGTCGCCATGTCTGGGTCACATCTGAAATGTCTCTAGAAGGAAATCTGGAATAAGTATCAGAATGTCGCCATATCTGGGTCACATCCGAACTGTCTCTTGAAGGAAATCTGGAATAAATATCAGAATGTCGCCATGTCTGGGTCACATCTGAACTATCTCTAGAAGGAAATCTGGAATAAGTATCAGAATGTCGCCATATCTGGGTCACATCCGAACTGTCTCTTGAAGGAAATCTGGAATAAGTATCAGAATGTCGCCATATCTGGGTCACATCCAAACTGTCTCTAGAAGGAAATCTGGAATAAGTATCAGAACGTCGCCATGTCTGGGTCACATCTGAACTGTCTCTAGAAGGAAATCTGGAATAAGTATCAGAATGTCGCCATGTCTGGGTCACATCTGAACTGTCTCTAGAAGGAAATCTGGAATAAGTATCAGAATGTCGCCATATCTGGGTCACATCTAAACTGTCTCTTGAAGGAAATCTGGAATAAGTATCAGAATGTCGCCATATCTGGGTCACATCCGAACTGTCTCTAGAAGCAAATCTGGAATAAGTATCAGAATGTCGCCATGTCTGGGTCACATCTGAACTGTCTCTAGAAGGAAATCTGGAATAAGTATCAGAATGTCACCATATCTGGGTCACATCTGAACTGTCTCTTGAAGGAAATCTGGAATAAGTATCAGAATGTTGCCATGTCTGGGTCACATCTGAACTGTCTCTAGAAGGAAATCTGGAATAAGTATCAGAATGTCGCCATGTCTGGGTCACATATGAACTGTCTCTAGAAGGAAACTCAGAAGGTGATGATCTTTTCCCATAGTATAAGATGCTTGTGATGTTGTCAGGAAACTTGGACTGCACGTAACCCTTTGATGAGATTGACGTTTAAATGCCCCAAGGGAGACTTGCCCCAGGTTAAGCTGTAATTGAGAGATTTGTTGAAATCTTGACTGGACTGCCCCAGGTTAACTGAACTTTGAAAGATTTGCTGAAATCTTGACTTGGCTGCCCCAGGTTAACTGGATAGTGACATGTCATGTCCCCTTGTTGATAGGAGATTTGTCAATGGAAGTGTCATCCTTTTTGAAGTGATTTTGCTCACTGAGAGGGCTTTCGTTCCTTCGAACATTCGCTGTATGAATTTCTTCGCTGTCAAACAAATAACCATGTGCAGACAACGATATTCAAATAATGCAAAGTTTATGCTTGTCTCGAAGTTTTGAAAAATGCGTTTTTTAGCAGAAAACTTTTTATAAGACAAATTCAACACAAGATTTTAGGGCAAAGCCTTACAGGAGTCAGGATACCTTTTATAACAGTATGCTTTCGAACTAACCCATGCTTCAGCTAGGACTTTTGAAGGGTTGTAACGTGGCTTGGTTCATGGTTTAAGAAACAAAGGATAAAGGCTCAAAGTATATTTGTACCCACCCGCTCTTCGTGATGTTCTTCAATCCTAAACTTAGTTAATTGTGCGTCGAACTCTACTCGAATTTGGAACGACTTTTTGGTGATGGCTCACACCAGTTGAATTTGTTGGAAGGCAGTCATCATTTTTTTTGCAACATTTTTCATGTTGTTGAGGATTTATAATGACCTCGTTCTTTTGATTTGTTATCCCTAACTTTTGCCTGACTGTTCCTGTTTTCGAGATTACAGTCAGCGGGATGCCCCAGCTTTCTTAAGCCTCCTTTATAGGTTTTGGCTCAGTGGGCTTTTCTCTTTTGAGAGATTGAATTCCTATGTGATAAAGAACCATCACCGTCTTTTGGTTCCAAAGGAATGTTTTTGATGTTATTCGTTGTATTACGAACTGAGAGTTTGCAACTTCAATGCGCATCTTTTTTTTTTAGTTAACTGAGAGACTACCCTGCCCCAGGTTTAAATCAAAGGTTTCAATTTGTTTAGAACAGAAAACTCCTACTTCTTTGGCTCGAAGGGGTTGACTAGGGATTATCTTCCTTATAACTCCAGTGTTTAGGATTTGAAAGAAATGCCTGTACATCGTCAGTAAGGTCTGTTCAAAAGCATACTGTATGAGATTACGGTATTGTTTCGTCATCCTCCCTCTAAAGGCTTGCAACTTTTAGAAAGAGTTAAATGTCATAAAGAAAGTAGAAAGCATAGTTCAAGTGTAATGAAAATGAGTGGATCAAATCAAGACAAACATATGCAATGCATTAATGAAACAAAGTTTGACATTAAATAGATAATTGTTTGAATAACAAAGAGATTACAACTTGAAAATTCAAATGAAACAAAGACATTCTCAATGATTTGGCATAGGAGCAGTGATCACGTTCAGAGTCTCCGGAGGGTCAAACTCGACCTCCTTGGCATCAATCATGTCTTGGACCTTGTTCTTCAGAGCCCAACAGTTGTTTGTGTCATGTCCCGGACTGTCAGAGTGGTATGCACACCTCTCATTGGGATGATAGGTAGGAGCAGAAGTATTTGGGTTCCGGATGTGAGCCTTCAATGTAATCAGCTCTGCCTGCAACATGCGTTGTAGCGCTTGACCCAGTGACATGTTGATCTTGGTGAATTGTCTTTTAGGTGCTACCTCCTTACGCTGGTGCCCCTGTCTTTGTTGAGTAGGATTAGAGATCAAGATTGCTCCTACGTGTTGGTCACAGTGACTCTTTTGACTGTTCGCAGCATTGGACTCTTTCTTTCCATTGTAGGGAAATTTCTGAGCATCAGAGGGTGTAGCTCCTTGGAGCTTTCCGCTTTTGATGCCAGCTTCGACCCTTTCTCCGGTCAGTATTAGCTCGGTGAACCCGGCTGAGGAGCTTCCAATTAAGTGATTGAAGAAAGGCCCTATCAAAGTTCCCATGAAGATGTCAATCAGCTCCCTGTCAGTTAAAGGAGGTTGTACCCTACCAGCCAGATCTCTCCATTTTTGAGCGTATCCTTTGAAGCTCTCGTTGGAACCCATGGTCATGTTCTGCAATTGCACGCGAGTTGGTGTAAGATCAGCATTGTACTGATACTGCTTATAAAAAGCAAAAGCTAAATCCTCCCAGGTGTGGATGTGAGAACTCTCCAATTGATAGAACCACTCGAGTTGAGCCCCTATCAGACTTTCTTGGAAGAAATGGATCCAAAGCTTTGGATCAGTTGTGTATGGTTGAATCTTGCGGACATAAGATTTTAAGTGCATCTTAGGGCAAGAGACTCCATCGTACAGGGACAAAGTAGGGACTTTGAACTTTGGAGGGATGACTAATCCAGAAACTAAACCCATGTCTCCTAAATCCAAGCCCGGTATTTGTTGAATCTCCATAGCATTGAGGCGATCCTCCAACTGTTTGTACTTGTCATCAGCGGGAGGATATTTTTCCTCGGAGTAGTCAGCTTCAACTTCATCAATCTCCAAATTGTGGTCTTCTTCAAGACTATCCCCTATGTTGGATGGAGTTGCAAGGTCTAGGGTTTTAGGTCTTCTTCTCAAGTTCAGGATGCTCGTTGCCTTCTTGGACTTCTTCTTCTTGTCTTTGAGAAGGAGAGTGTTGTACCCCAAAATTTGCCCTCCCATATTCCTCAAGATTTGACAAGAATGATCTTCAAATTGTTCAAAATTGCTCAAGAGCTAGACAGTCAAACCATCTCCTAAGACAGCTGAAATTAGGGTTTTGGTTCTTTCAAGGAATTTGAGGTTTTTAATGGTTCAACCAAGTATCATGGGCCTATATACATCCTCTAGCACCTACATACCAAGTTTTAAGACTCACAGTGCCAATTTGCATAGTCAAAAGCTCCATTTGATTCACAGTCAACTGCAGGGGCAAAATGGTCATTTTGCAATCAAAAGTCAGAATTTTTGGTCAACATCTTATTTTGATCCCACAATCATCATTTGATCAAGTGTTGATCATGATTCCACAAGGATAGCTCAAAAATCATCAAGATGCAAAAGGTTATTATTTTTGGACAGTAGAAAAGTCAACTGTATCTTGACCAGGGCATAACTTTTTCATGGTTTGTCAGAAAAATTCCATCCAATTCTCATTTTGAAGGGGATGTGATTTACTACAATCCATCTTCACACTCCAAGTCCAAGAAATGCTCTCACAAGAAGTTATCAATTTCTACATTATAGGTCAAATTCAAAAGTCAACAAAAATGCACTTTGAGTCAAAGGCCATAACTTGAGATTGGTAAATCCAAATGACATGGGACCAAAGGCATTGGTTAGAGGACTTCAATAGGTTTCCAAAATGTCCAAGAACATGGTCATATGATCAAAATTGAGCAAGTTGTGCATTGGAGAAGTTGGGAAATTTTCATGAATTTGCAAAAGTCAACTTTGCTCAAAACACCTTATTTTTGCTAATGGCCCTCAAATCTCTTCTTGAAACTTCATCCATGACCTATGCACGACCCATCAAGCTTAATGGAATTTATTTTCTTATTTTTATTAATTAATTGGATTTTTAATTGATATTAATTCATTTAATCAATTTAAATTGTAGGAAAATACAAGATTTGGTTTTTCAATCTTTTTGTGAAGCAAATATGGTCAATATATGCTGGCAATTTCGAGCACCAAGTCAAAGATACAAAATCTCCAAAATTGGCAACATTTTCCAATCATGAAAAATCTAAAAGATTTGATTTCCAATCAAGGATTCAATCATCATTACAATGGATATTGGCCCAAGTTTTTGACCTAATTCCATTCTCTTATACATAAGCAAGCAAACCCTGATGGGGAGAACGTGAAAAAGCTGCAGAAAAAAGCCATATCATATTGAGAAAATTCAAGAAAAACTCAAAACTGATCTTTGCTTTCAAGGCCAATTCAAGGCATTCTATTGATTCAAACACATTGCTGGAAGTGTCAGGAGTGATTTACAATTGAATTCACGCACTAAAGCTCACAGAATCATCACACACAGTTTCACGGTTTGCTTTTTATTTTCAGAATCATACAGCTTAATTCATGCATATTTAACATGCTTTTGTGTTTGATTTGCATTGATAGGGACCATACGAAGCTAATGGTATAACTTAATTGAACTGAAATGCCCTAAATCATAAGATGCCATAGTTGAATTTTTAGGGTTCATAAGCTTTGAATTGGGGCTTTGCAATCCAAGCAAAATTAGGACTCATAAGGCATATGGTTGGAATCGTTGAACCAAGACGAACACAAAGGACCCCTCGCGAAATATTTATGTGAACCACAGTGCTAATCGCTATTTTTTGTGCAGCCAGTTTGTGGGGGTTAAAAACCCCCGCTATCTAATGTTCTTTTTACAGGTATAATGAGGAAGACGATGATGTGTTGATACACCATTGGTTAATTTGAAAATACGCGCGTTTTGTTTTGTTTTCAGCATATTGTGTATTTTTCATATATAATATTCTCTCTCCATCCTATTAACAAACGCGCAGTACAACTCAGTTGGCCAAAGCATTGGAAGATTATCCCTTGGGACCTGGGTTCGAATCCCAGGTCCCCCAAAATATTTATTTCTTTTCTCTTGACATATTCCCATGCAGGTCTCAAAAGATGTTCCACCATACGCTTCCAAATTCCAGGCGCCAGATGTCATCAAGCTGAAATCCAATGGACGTGAGTGGGAGATCACCATAGTCTCCAGTCAACGCCTGTGCATGGGATGGCCATAGTCAACGTGGCTAGGAATTTTATTGGGCCTGAGATTTGCATAACACACCTCCTGATTTGGGCCATCACCCCCACAAGTTTATTTCTTTTCTTTTCTTTTCTTTTTTATTTCTTTCATTAATTATTTATTATAATTATTATTTTCACTAACAAATTAATTATTTTCATAATAAATTCAGAAATATAATATTTTTTATTATTATTTATTAAAATTAATTTCACCTTTAATTAGTTATTTTGTAAATAAATACTAACATAAATTAATTTAGTTAATTAGGTTGATTTTAATATTTTCACAATAAATAAAATCAACATAGAATTAGGGTTTTGACAATTTTAATCCTTTTACTTTTATTTCCTTAAAACATAAAAAACCAAAAAAATTTCTTTTCTATTAATTAATTAGTTTTAGGATTAATTTAATTAAATGCAAAAAACTCTTTCTTTCTCAAAAAAAGGGTCAAAACCCTAAGACTTTCTCCGATTCAATTTTTGCTCGCGCGTATGTTTGTTTTATTAATTTTTGATCCATATTTATATAATTGCTCCGAGGATGTAATAGCGTTAATTAGGACTTTTTATCGCTTCCTTTAAATTTCCCGCATTTATTTTCAAGGGTTGCTTTTGGCGATGTAAATACCCGACGCCTTGTAATAGCGTAGCTTTACTTTCCGCAACTATTAACTGTTAGATGTATGTTAATTAGGCTATGCATGACAAGACTTCTCTCTGAAATTAAAATCAACCCGTAGCTCACCATAACATGTGCAAAGATAACTTAACTGAAACCTGACACACTCGCACATGCCACTCCTAGGGTACGCCTTACTTGGTTGCCTCGACGTGGTCATTGAGTATAGGGTGTTTTATAGGTCGCCCTCCTGTCTAAAGATCAAGTTGCCTCGAAACGGTTGCCTCGATAAAAAATGATCTAAGACATTATGGTTACCGCTAAGGCGTCCTACTATTGCTTTGGTGACCACATGTCCCTATAATCGAATTGACCCGGAAAACTCCAACGACGGTGCTACCTACTTCTCAATAGTGGGATAGTACTGTCTAAAGGACATCTACACAGCTTAATTTCTTTGGAGTAGGTAGAGGTTCTTAGATACTTGCTCTTTCAAAACAAAAAATACTTTTCGCACTTACACTTTTCTGACAAAAGTTTTCAAACAAACACTTCATACACTCTTGAGGACTGATACAAGAGTTAAGTCGAAGTTTTTCAAAACAAACTTTTTCAAAACCCACAAACACAAGAAAAGCAAAACATTTTTGAAAACATAGTGAGCAAGTACCTAAGAGCCCGTGGATAACCACAGATAGAAAGGGTGCTAACACCTTCCCTTTCTATAATCTACCTCCCGAACCGAGAAACATCTCGAAAAGGAATTTTGCTGTGCTTTTGTCCTTTCCTTGTTGGAGAAAATAAAAGACGGTGGCGACTCTTGCTTACCGCGACATTTTGCTAAACGCAAACGCGAACCAGCATTTCAAAGCAGTCAGTTCTATTTCCACCGATCACAGAACTGGCGACTCTGCTGGGGAGATAATAAGTGAGGTGTACCTTAGGATTAGACCACTCTTATTTTCAATTGTATGCTTTGTATGATTTATCTTTGTGGGCTTGTATCGGAGTTTCATAGATCCTAACCCGGATCTGGGGAATACCCTTTAGGTAAGTAGCTATAAACTGTGAGGGACCTGTCCGGCGTAGACCGACACGGGTGAAACAGTAGCTACGTTGGTGTGACACCTTGGTCTGTACCGATATCCCTTGTGTTGGAACGGGGAGAATATGGGTCTTATGAGGAGTCATTAAGCACCAACCGACCTTAGAACCTTAAATTGACCCAACTTGGCCATAGAACAGTAGCAGTATGCTACACTCATTGAGGCTAAACTCTCGCGATTGTTCCGACCGCAAGAAAAGGTTGCTAAGCTGGAGTTATGACCGATTGAGGGTAGTCAGTGATATTGGGATCCTCTAGAACCTGATTACTATTTTCTAGGACAGGTCTTCACCAACTGAAACTGAAAGAGGGTAGTACCTAAACTTCATGCTGGCCTAAAATCTAAGGGATCTTTTGTGTGACTTGTGTGCCTTACCATGTTTGCCTTTTGTGAATACTTGTGGTGTGCCTTTATCATAACATCATACCATCATAACATTGCATGCATCCTGCATAAGGACTAACCCATTTCAAAGACAAGAGGGTTTCATCTTTGCTCTGTTTTGTATGACATCATGATGCCTATGCGTAGGAATACTATCCGGTTCAACTTTGTTCAACCACCTACTTTTCTCAAGGAATTGATTGATAGGATTCCAAACACTACTTCCTTCATCAAGAGGCATGGTTCTCTTCTCGGTTTAGTCACTTCAAAGTGGGACCAACAACTGATGAGTGTCCTGGTCCAGTTTTATGATCCTCTATACCATTGCTTCACTTTTCAAGACTTCCAGCTGGTCCCTACCCTGGAAGAATTATCTGAGTTACTTGGTATCCCTGTTTTGGAGCAGACTCCATTCACTGGTTGGGAGAAGACTCTTAGGCCTGAAGAGATTGCTGCAGCCCTTCCCTTGACCAAAGAAGAGGTAATGGCTAACTGGGAGACTAGAAGTGGAGCTAAGGGCTTTTTGGCTAAATTTCTGGTTGGCAAAGCTAATTGTTTCTGGAATGACTTAGACTTCAGGGCGTACGAAGACATTCTGGCTCTCTTAATCTATGGTCTGGTATTGTTTCCAAATCCTGATACCTTTATTAATGTCAACGCCATAAGGATCTTCACCCTGTACCCACTCTCCTGGGTGACATCCTGCAACAGCTCTATGCTCGTTTTGCTCAAAGACGGGGAACTTTGTGGTGTTGTGCTCCTTTATTGGTGAGGTGGTTTATTTCGCACCTCCCTAAGTTCGTGCTGAAGAACAAAGAAGGAAGGGGCTGGGCTCATAGGATAATGTCTCTCGCTGATAATGACGTCATTTGGACTCTCAGAGGTTTAGATGAGGTGGCCGTTATTGATCGTTGCGGAGAGTATCCTAATGTTACATTAATCGAAACCCAGGGAGGAATCTCTTATAACCCATGTTTAGCTCTCCGTCAGTTTGGAAGAGCCAGAAGAGAGGGGCCTCATGAGATGTTGATACCTCACATCAGTTTTGAGTTTCAGGTAGATAGTGACGAGCTGCGTCGTAGATTCATCCGGGCTTGGGATAGAGTTCACAAAGCTGACCCACATGAGTTGGGACCGAAGACTTCTCTACCAATGGAATCCTACTTCAGATGGGTCTGCATCCGTGCCCAGAAACTAGGTATGCCATACGAAGCTGTCAGGCCTATTACTCTTGAAGTTCCTGATAAAGACGGGGTTCCTCCAACTGTTCTCCATCCTCAGATACCCACTGATATTGGTACACTAAAGAGGTCTTGGGCGCAACTGCAGGAAGAACGGGATTCTTATCGGGAAAGGTTCAATGAACAGGAACAGAAGATCCAGAAGCTGACGAAGCAATTGGAGAATGAACGGATCCTGAATGACTATATCCGCACTAAGAAGAAGAGGCCATGGGAGCATTGATGGGCATTTGATGTTTCTTTTACAGCTTTTGTTTACTTTTCAGTATTTTCATTCTTGTAACGCCTAAGGGAAATTTGTTGAACAATTTAAATTCCAAAGTTGAATATAATAAAGTGTGTTTCCTTTTTGTCTACAAAGTTGAATCCTGATTGTCTTTGAAAACATAAATCATACGCATTTCATTTCATCATATGCATAACAGGTACCCCTTTTTACAGGTCACTTATCTTCTTCGCTGTTTATTTCAGCAATCATCATGTCTTCTGAACCTTCCACTGAACAAGCCATCAAGGCCCTCCAGGCCCATAATGCCCAGTTCCAAGAGTTGGTTATGAGCCTAGCCAAGGGTCAACAGGAGTTGAAGACCCTGATTCTGAAGAAGAAGAAGAGGACCGTCTTGTTCAACACTGGATGCAGATTTGGGAATGGATTGCAAAATGAGGTTGAGCTGACTACCTCGTCTGTAGGAAAAGACAGTCCACAAGAGAGAAGGGTTCCTAGTCCCGTGGTCTCCGACAACGAGATGGATTATGATGAGGAACAATACCCTCCTGCTGAGGATAGGTATAAACAGCTGGAGGATCGCTTAAGTGCTATGGAGATACAGAATGTGCCCGGGTTGGACTTTGGAGACCTAGGCTTATCCTCTAGGGTGGTAATTCCCCATAAGTTTAAGGCACCTGCCTTTGCCAAATATGACGGAGCCTCCTGCCCAAAGCTGCACCTCCGGTCGTATGTAAGGAAGATCCAACCTTACACCGCTGACAAGAATTTATGGATCCATTTCTTCCAGGATAGTCTTTCAGGGACTCAACTCGAATGGTTCTATCAGCTGGATGGAGCCAGTATTCGCAACTGGGAGGATTTGGCTACTGCGTTTAATAAGCAGTATCAGTATAATTCCGACCTCGCTCCTACGCGTACCCAACTCCAGGGTATGTCACTAGGGACGAGTGAAGGATTTAAAGAATATGCTCAAAAATGGAGAGACCTGGCTGGAAGGGTGCAGCCACCTTTGACTGACTGTGAGCTTGTTGATATGTTCTTGGGGACCCTGTCTGGTCCGTTCTTCAACCATTTGATTGGGAATTCTTCAGCCGGGTTTACAGACCTTATCTTGACTGGACAGAGAATTGAAGCTGGTATCAAGTCTGGGAAGATACAGAAGGGTGCCTCCTCGAGTACTGAAAAGAAACCCTTCAAGAAGGAATCCAGTGTTGTCTACGGTTCAAGGATACAGAATAGACCGGAACTCCACCAAGCTATCAACGCGGTGTTTATTTCAAAACCTGCTGCTGCTCCTTAGCATCATAGCCAACAAGGGGTGAGAGACCCAAAAGGCAGTTCACTCAACTCAGCATGACCTTGTCCCAGATATTGCCGCAGTTACTGACAACCAATCTGGTGACTATAAAAGAAGCTCCGAAGGTGGTAAACACAACGTCCCCAAAGTACAATCCTAACGCCCGCTGCGCTTATCACTCTGACAGCCCGGGGCATACTACGGATGATTGTTGGGCTCTGAAGAATAAGGTTCAGGACCTTATTGATGCTAAAGAGATAGAGTTCGAGGCGCCCGAAAGGCCCAATGTTGTGACTGCTCCCATGCCCAAGCATGGGGTGAATGCTGTAGAGGAAGACCTGTATATAGCCTATGTGGATGATATTGTTACTCCGCTGTTGACTGTCAAGAGGAACCTGTTGCTAGCCGGTTTATTTCCGGGATGTAGTAAAGGTTGCCATCTATGTGTTGTTTCACCTACTGGTTGTCCTTTTTTGAAGTCAGGCGTCCAAAACCTGATGGATAATAAAGAAATATTGTTTGAGAAGGTTGTTATTCCTGCTACCCCTACTGAAGAAGTGTCCACTGTCACCATTTTCAATGATGCTCCCAAGGCTCCCTCAAGGAAGCCTATCAAAATTATGCCTACTCAGAATATTGCGCCTATCATCATCACTGTTATGGGGCCCATCCCCTATACATCCGACAAAGCTGTCCCTTGGCACTATTGGGCAGATGTTTATGTTCTTGGAGTAAAGCAAGAGTCTGATACTAGTACCGACGTCAACAACATCACCGGGCCTGCCAAAGTCACCCGCAGTGGCAGGCTCTTCTCACCAGATATTGCACCACCAGCTATCCAGAGACCTATTGTCATCACACCTGCAAGTGTACCTACTTCCCTTCCTGAACAAGTTCTTAGTTCTACCCCTGTTGCCGAGTCATCTGACGCTCGGGGCAAAGGGATCACTGCTGATATGCCTGCCCAGATGGAGGCACCGAAGACAACCAATGTTGAAGCTTCCAAGCAGGAGATGGAAGAGATTCTTAAGATTATCAAGAAGAGTGATTTTAATGTAGTTGAGCAGCTGGGGCACACCCCATCTAAAATTTCTATGCTATCACTGTTGTTGTGTTCAGAGGCCCATGCCAAGGCCCTGATTACCTTCCTAAAGACGGCCCACGTTCCACAAGAGACGTCAGCTGATCAGTTTACCGATTGTGTGGCCAACTTAACTGTTGATAATGGTTTGGGTTTCTCCGATGCTGATCTGACTGCTAAAGGGAAGAACCATAATGATGCCCTGCACGTCTCCATTGAATGCAGGGGCACCACTCTCGCACATGTGTTGGTTGACACTGGTTCCTCATTGAATGTATTGCCCAAGAAAGCTCTAGACAGGTTGGATGGCGAAGGGCTGGAGCTAAAGCCAAGTAACATTGTTGTCCGGGCCTTTGACGGGTCTAAAAGGATGGTACATGGCGAGGTTGATATTCCAATTAGGGTTGGTTCGCAGGTCTTTGATTCTATGTTCTACGTGATGGATATTCGACCGTCCTATTCTTGTTTACTGGGTCGTCCATGGATCCATAAAGCTAGAGCTGTGACCTCCACACTACATCAGAAGCTGAAGTACCCAGTCAAGGGGAAGATTGTGACAGTTCAGGGGGAGGAAGAATATATGGTCAGCCACCTCAACTCGTTTCGGTACATAGAAATGGATGGGGAGTTCATTGAGACTCCATTTCAACATTTTGAAGAGGTTCCTCCGACATTGGCATCAGCTGAAACTGTGATCGAAGATTCTCCTTTGAAGATGGCTTCCTTAAAGGATGCCCGGGCTGTTATTGAGAAGGGTGAGTGTGCAAACTGGGGCCGACTTCCTGATTTCACTCCGAAGAATGACAAGTTTGGTTTGGGTTTCACTGCAGAAGCTCAGAGGGTTGTTCGTAGCGCGAGGATTGGAAGACCTCCTGTGTTCATTAGCAACTCGAGAGTAAATGCCATTGAAGACGACGTGGAGGAATCTGAATTCGACAGTTGGATCTACCCTACGACCAACGGTGGACCAAGCAACTGGACGGCGAGAGACTTCATACCTATTACTTTTGTGACTCAGTAATGAACTCCTTTGTTTTGAATTTGTAACAAACAATATTGCGAAACTTTATGGCCCGATATCTTACCCGGGGCACTGTGGCTTCATTTGTGAGGGCTTTTGTGTGTCATTTTCATATATCATTAATAAAAGCATTGGACGTTTTTTGCATTTCAAATCTTGCGCTCCTTGTCTTTCTTTATTATATATTGCAAAACAGCTATTTACACACACTCACATATACAGGTCCCAATCCACTCTGGATCTCACTGGTAACGACTCTGCTACTGCCAGTTATGACTTCGAAAATCCGATCAACTTAGCCGAAGACGAAGGTGAAGATGATTGCGAAGTGCCTGGTGAGCTTGCAAGGCTGTTACTCCAGGAAGAGAGGGCCATTCAGCCACATGAAGAGCCAGTGGAAACGGTAAATCTGGGTACTGAGACAGATAGAAAGGAAGTCAAGATTGGTGCAAATCTGGAGTCTAGTGTGAAACAACGATTGATTCAGATGCTGCATGACTATGTGGAAATATTTGCCTGGTCTTACGAAGATATGCCGAGGTTGGATACTGATATTGTGGTTCATCACCTGCCTACCAAGGAAGACTGTCCTCCGGTAAAATAGAAGGTTCGTCGTATGCGTCCAGAGATGTCCGAGAAAATCGAAGCCGAGGTTATGAAACAATTTGACGCCGGTTTTCTAGCAGTAACTTCTTACCCTCAGTGGGTTGCCAATGTGGTTCTGGTGCCGAAGAAAGATGGTAAGGTCAGAATGTGTGTTGATTACAAGGATTTGAACAGGGCAAGCCCTCAAAGGGTTGCCAATGTGGTTCCGGTGCCGAAGAAAGATGGTAAGGTCAGAATGTGTGTTGATTACATGGATTTGAACAGGGCAAGCCCTAAGGATGACTTCCCTCTGCCTCACATTGACGTTCTGGTTGACAACACTGCTCAGCATAAGGTATTCTCCTTCATGGACGGCTTCTCCGATTATAATCAAATCAAGATGGCTCCTGAAGACATGGAGAAGACCACCTTTGTTACTCAGTGGGGCACTTTTGCTACAAGGTCATGCCTTTTGGATTGAAAAATGCTGGGGCAACATATCAGCGTGCCATGGTTGCTCTGTTTCATGATATGATCCATCATGAGATTGAAGTATACATTGACGATATGATTGCAAGGTCCCAAACTGAGGAGGAACACCTTGACCATCTACAGAAGTTGTTTGACCGGTTGAAGTTGTACAAGCTGAGATTAAACCCGAACAAGTGCACCTTCGGGGTGAGATCTGGAAAACTACTAGGCTTCGTCGTAAGCGACAAAGGTATTCAAGTGGACCCTGGCAAGGTGAAAGCCATACAAGAGATGCCAGTTCCCAAGACAGAGAAAGAAGTCAGAGGCTTTCTAGGACGGTTGAACTACATTGCTCGATTCATCTCGCACCTAACTGCTACTTGTGAACCAATCTTCAAGCTACTGAAGAAAGATCAAGTAGTACGTTGGAACGATGAATGTCAGGCCGCTTTCGAAAGAATCAAAGAGTATCTCCAAGAGCCACCCATTCTCATGCCACTGGTTGAAGGGAGACCTCTAATCTTATACTTGACAGTACTCGACAATTCAATGGGGTGTGTGCTGGGGCAGCATGACGAGTCTGGCCGAAAAGAGCATGCTATTTATTACCTTAGCAAAAAGTTTACCGACTGTGAGACCCGATAATCACTGCTCGAGAAAACTTGCTGCGCTTTGGTATGGGCTGCTCACCGGCTAAGACAGTATATGTTGACTCACACTACTCTGTTGATATCAAAGATGGATCCAATCAAGTATATCTTCGAAAAGCCTGCCTTTTCCGGAAGAATAGCAAGATGGTAGATGATCTTGACTGAATATGACATCCAGTACACAACCCAAAAAGCAATCAAGGGAAGTGTGTTGGCAGACCATTTGGCACATCAGGCAGTGGATGATTACCAATCTATGAACTTTGAATTTCTAGACGAGAATATCATGGTAGTGACTGATTGTGAAATACCTGGACTGGATGAAGGACCTGAGGAAGGATCCCGATGGTCTATGCACTTTGACGGAGCCTCAAACGCTTTGGGTAATGGTATTGGCGCTGTGATCATATCCCCTAAAGGCTCTCATACTCCACTTACCGCCCGACTATGTTTCAACTGCATCAACAACATGGCGGAGTACGAAGCATGCATCATGGGTCTCCGAGCTGCAATTGACCTAAGGATTAAATTTCTGAGTGTCTTCGGAGATTCTGCTCTGGTGATCAGTTAGATCAAAGGCGAGTGGGATACGAAACACCCAAATCTTATTCCTTACAAGGAGTATGTGTTGACGTTGCTTCCCCATTTCGAGGAGATAACCTTTGAACATTTCCCGAGAGAGGAGAATCAGTTGGCGGACGCGTTAGCTACGATGTCTTCTATGTTCAAAGTCAAATGGGACAACGAGGCTCCCCGGATCATTATTTGGAAATTAGATGAACCTGCACATTGCTGTGACCTTGAGACGGAAGAGGTAACAAAAAAACCTTGGTATCATGAAGTGAAGAGGTACCTCGAAGCTCAAGAATACCCCGAGGGTGCATCTGTTAATGACAAGAAGTTCCTGAGAAGGTTCGCGGCGAAGTTCTTCCTCAGCAATGACATTCTCTACAAACGAAACCATGATTCAACCTTACTGCGTTGTGTGGATAAGATCGAAGCAGAAAGGATCATGGCAGAGCTGCATGAAGGTACCTTCGGAACTTATTCCAGTGGACATACCATGGCAAAGAAAATCCTTCGGGCAGGATATTACTGGTCCACAATGGAAGCCGACTGTTATCAGCATTCTCGGACATGTCACAAGTGCCAGATCTATGCTGATAAGGTGCACGTTCCTCCAGTTCCCTTGAACGTCTTGACAGCACCTTGGCCTTTTGCAATGTGGGGCATTGATATGATCGGCGAGATCAGACCGACGACATCTAACGGGCATCGTTTCATCCTGGTAGCGATTGATTACTTTACGAAGTGGGTTGAAGCGGCTTCCTTTGCCACCATAACCAAGAATGTCGTGGCATGGTTCATTCGGCACAACCTGATCTGTCGATACGGTGTACCAGAGAGGATCATTACGGATAATGGTACCAATCTTAAAAACAAGATGATAACTGAGCTCTGCGAGCAATTCAAGATACATCACCACAATTCTTCTCCCTATCGGCCGAAGATGAATGGGGCTGTAGAAGCGGCTAATAAGAACTTTAAGAAGATTGTGCAGAAGATGACAGTGACCTACAAAGATTGGCATGAGATGTTACCGTTTTCTCTTCATGGGTACCGTACCTCAGCAAGGGCGTCAATAGGGGCAACACCCTTTTCCTTGGTATACGGCATGGAGGCAGTCCTACCCGTTGAAGTTCAGATACCCTCTCTCTGGATCATGAAGGATGCAGGTTTAAGCGAAGATGACTGGATCCAGACCCGGCTTGATCAATTAAACCTAATCGACGAAAAGAGACTCACTGCTATTTGTCATGGTCAGACGTACCAAAAACGGATGATCAAGGCATTTAACAAGAAAGTCAGACGACAAGAGTATCAAGTCGGGGACCTAGTAATCAAGCGCATCATTCTACCTCAAGGTGATCCCAGGGGAAAATGGACCCCCACGTACGATGGGCCATTTGTGGTTAAGAACATCTTCTCAGGAGGAGCAATGATTCTAACCACCATGGATGGTGACGACCTTCCTCACCCCGTCAATGCAGACATAGTAAAAAGATACTACGCATGATTAAAGACCCGCTAGGTCGACTGGCCTAGGAAAAAATAAGGGTTTCCCGGCGAACCAAAAGGGTTCGGGCAAAAATAAGGGATGAAAATAAAAAAAATCTGTACACCCGGCAAGTCGAAAACCTGAAAAGGCGGCTTGGGCAAAAATGGGTATCCCGGTGGACTGAAAACCCGAAAGGGTGGTCCAGGCAAAAGTAAGGGATAAGCGTAATACTATGTCTCATTGGATCACCCTGCATCCAGACTTCGGTATCGACCATCAGACTCGAACGACACCAATCAATCAGATTCCTCTTCAACTGAGCAGCAAAGTGATGAGACGCTTGAGGACATAAAGGCGATAGCAGAGTTGGAACCCAGTGGGATTTTTCACATAGCTGTTTTGTTTCCTTTTCACAAATTGTATAAACTCTATTTGGTTCGGCAGCATTCTCTTACTAGAACGTCAACCTCTTGTACACAAAACGCCTATTTACAGGCAAATTTCAAAACCAATACAAGTCTATTTTTCAGACAAATCGCAAATTGTTTTTCCTTTCTCTGTATTGTTTTGCAAAGAACGTCCAATGTTCATTTTTGATATATGCATTTGACATTAATTGCTGATCATAAATATTTGCACGCGAAACAAAGGACTAATTACAGGTGACACCGGAAGTAGGGCAATAAGAATTGTCTAAGCGATCTAGTTGCTTTGTCCACCAAGGTACCAGAGTAGGTTCAGCTGAAGAATATGACCAAGATACCTTCACTCCCCAAGCAGAGTTGGTCTCCCATCAGCCCTAAAAAGGCACAGTATCCCCAGCAAGTCAGCAATACTCTCCCCCAAGCAGAGTTGGTCTACCATCAGTCCTGAAAAAGTTGGGTATCCCCTGAAGATCTTAATATTCCCTAGCGGAGCGTACAAATATTCCTCAGCAAGCATCCCCGGCAGTCTTAATATTCCTCGACAGAAATATAAGATCGTCGTTCCCCGGCGGAATACAAGATACCCCCAGTGGAGCCATTTCCCCAATACAATCCAAAAAGTTTCCCCGAGAGAGTTGAACTATCTCCCCAGTAGATTTTGGAAGCTTGTCCCATGCAGAGTACAAATGCATCCCCAGCCAAGTCCAGAAGGTTATCTCCACCAGAGTCTAACTGGGTTATCCTCAGCAAGTTGCAACGGAAAGATCATCCCCAACAAAGTTCTTTCTATCCCCCAGCGGAATTCATCAAAATCCCCAACAAAGCTTATCAACGGAATCCCCAGCGGAGTTATCGTTAAAATCTCAACGAAGTATCTCTTCTCCACAGAGTAATTCCCCGCAGAGTAATCTCTTCATCAAGTTTATTCCCCAACGGAGTCATCTTCTCCTACCGGTTTATTCTTGCAATCATCTTTGTTCATCATCCCCAGCGGAAACGAAGAATTCAACCAGACTCTTCAACATCAGCCCAGGATTCAACAAACTCCCCGGCATCTGTCAAGGATTTATTTTCCCAGACAAAAATACATTCATAAACATTTCACATGTCATGCATGACAAAATGCATACGACACGGTCTCATTTTGAGAACATCATGACATCATGCATTTCATACATCATGACATTGCATACAACTAATGTTTTGCCTTTTCAGGAAAAGGTCAATCAAAAGATGATTACCATCAACTTTTGCAGTTCCAGATCAACACCTGTAACTAGCCAGGAAATATCTGTGGACGACTGATTGTAGATCTACACCTGTAACTAGCCAGGAAAGTATCTACATGAAGAGATTGAAGATCAATACCTGTAGCAAGCCAGGAAGACTATCTTTCTTTCTCGAATCAGAGATTAATACCTGAAACCAGCCAGGAAAACTATCTCCTCGACCAACCTTCTTAAGTTCCAGATCAACACCTGTAACTACCCAGGAAATATCTGTGGACGACTGATTGTAGATTTGATACCTGTAACTAGCCAGGAAAGTTATCTACATGAAGAGATTGAAGATCAATACCTGTAGCAAGCCAGGAAGACTATCTTTCTTTCTCGAATCAGAGATTAATACCTAAAACCAGCCAGGAAAACTATCTCCTCGACCAACCTTCTTAAGTTCCAGATCAACACCTGTAACTAGCCAAGAAATATCTGTGGACGACTGATTGTAGATTCGATACCTGTAACTAGCCAGGAAAGTTATCTACATGAAGAGATTGAAGATCAATACCTGTAGCAAGCCAGGAAGACTATATTTCTTTCTCAAATCAGAGATTAATACCTGAAACCAGCCAGGAAAGCTATCTCGACCAACCCTTCTTAAGTTCCAGATCAACACCTGTAACTAGCCAGGAAATATCTGTGAACGACTGATTGTAGATCTATACCTGAAACCAAACAGGAAAGTTATCTACATTGAAGAGATTGAAGATTAATGCCTGTAGCAAGCCAGGAAAACTATCTTTCTTTCTCAGGTAAGAGATTAATACCTGAAACCAGACATGTCAACTATCTACTTGACCATCATGAAGCAACCCTACACTGGTTCCTTCTCTTCCGAGATGCAGCTTTACATGGACTCATCATCAGGCAACCCTACATAGGTTCCTTTTTCCGACTTACCAAGTTACAATTCAACAAACAATCTCCAGATGGCATCTTTAAGCCCATCTCCACAACTATCCATTACATTTCCAGATGGCATCTATAAGCCCATCCCCGACAAGATTCTGTCACATTTCTATATGGCATATATAAGCCCATCCTCCTATCCATCATATCTCCAAATGGCATCTGTAAGCCCATTCCCGACATCACATTGCTGATACTACACTATGCGAGTGCAAATTTCTGGGCACTTTAGTGTTCAATCATCTTCCACCTTCGGATCACGAAAGGCATGCAAGCCAATCTACATCCTCAGGTTTAAGAAGATTGAACAGGGGAAACTGTTGTACCCCAAAATTTTCCCTCCCATATTCCTCAAGATTTGACAAGAATGATCTTCAAATTGTTCAAAATTGCTCAAGAGCTAGACAGTCAAACCATCTCCTAAGACAGCTGAAATTAGGGTTTTGGTTCTTTCAAGGAATTTGAGGTTTTCAATGGTTCAACCAAGTCTCATGGGCCTATATACATCCTCTAGCACCTACATACCAAGTTTCAAGACTCACAGTGCCAATTTGCATAGTCAAAAGCTCCATTTGATTCACAGTCAACTACAGGGGCAAAATGGTCATTTTGTAGTCAAAAGTCAAAAAATTTGGTCAACATCTTATTTTGAGCCCACAATCATCATTTGATCAAGTATTGATCATGATTCCACAAGGATAGCTCAAAAATCATCAAGATGCAAAAGGTTATTATTTTTGGACAGTAGAAAAGTCAACTGTATCTTGACCAGGGCATAACTTTTTCATGGTTTGTCATAAAAATTCCATCCAATGCTCATTTTGAAGGGGATGTGATTTCCTACAATCCATATTCACACTCCAAGTCCAAGAAATGCTCTCACAAGAAGTTATCAATTTCTACATTATAGGTCAAATTCAAAAGTCAACAAAAATGCACTTTGAGTCAAAGGCCATAACTTGAGATTGGTAAATCCAAATGACATGGTACCAAAGGCATTGGTTACAGGACTTCAAGAGCTTTCCAAAATGTCCAAGAACATGGTCATATGATCAAAATTGAGCAAGTTGTGCATTGGAGAAGTTGGGAAATTTTCATGAATTTGCAAAAGTCAACTTTGCTCAAAACACCTTATTTTTGCTAATGGGCCTCAAATCTCTTCTTGAAACTTCATCCATGACCTATGCACGACCCATCAAGCTTAATGGAATTTATTTTCTTATTTTTATTAATTAATTGGATTTTTAATTGATATTAATTCATTTAATCAATTTAAATTGTAGGAAAATACAAGATTTGGTTTTTCAATCTTTTTGTGAAGCAAATATGGTCAATATATGCTGGCAATTTCGAGCACCAAGTCAAAGATACAAAATCTCCAAAATTGGCAACATTTTCCAATCATGAAAAATCTAAAAGATTTGATTTCCAATCAAGGATTCAATCATCATTACAATGGATATTGGCCCAAGTTTTTGACCTAATTCCATTCTCTTATACATAAGCAAGCAAACCCTGATGGGGAGAACGTGAAAAAGCTGCAGAAAAAAGCCATAGCATATTGAGAAAATTCAAGAAAAACTCAAAACTGATTTTTGCTTTCCAGGCCAATTCAAGGCATTCTATTGATTCAAACACATTGCTGGAAGTGTCAGGAGTGATTTACAATTGAATTCACGCACTAAAGCTCACAGAATCATCACACACAGTTTCACGGTTTGCTTTTTATTTTCAGAATCGTACAACTTAATTCATGCATATTTAACATGCTTTTGTGTTTGATTTGCATTGATAGGGACTGTTGTACCCCAAAATTTTCCCTCTCATTTCATCAATGTTTTCTCACCACAAGACCCTTGGAGCTCAAGATCAAGATAAGGTTTGCTCTACTCAAGACTCCTCCTTGCACTGTTGACCAAAATTAGGGTTTGAGTTTGCACAAAGATGTTTTGACCTAAAAGGCCCAAAGTGACTTTCATGCTTCATGTTGGACTCACAAGTTTATCCATACCAAGTTTCAATCCTTGATTCCAGTCTTTGCCCAGTCAATTGGACAGTTGACCTAGAAATCAACTGTATTGGGGAAAAAGTCAACTGTGGCCAATTGACAGTCAAACTTCATAATTTTTGACCCACATCAACATAATTAACTCATATGGACCATTTGATCTAGTTTGGATCATAATTCCACAAGAAATTTGATCAGATCACCAAAAGGGCAAAATGGTCATTTTTAGGGTTTTGACTGCACAAAGGCAATTTTTGACTGTTTGACCTAACCAATGGAAAACCAAGCTCACATATGGCCTAAAGGACTCAATGGCATTGTCTTGACATATTCAACAAGTTCAAAAGATCCCAAATGCACAGGATTGACAGATGAATTTTTCAGTCAACTGATCAAAATTTGACTATATACTGAAAAGTCAAACTTTGACTTTTTGGTCTAAATCAAGTGCCAAGATTCATTTTCCATCAAGACATGTCAAATTATGAAGCTTGTTAATCAAGAAACCAAAAATTGCAATTTAGGGTTTAAAATGAAGAAATTTCATAACTTAGAAATTTTCTAAGTTATGAAATTTCCTAATTTTTTCCTAACTTTGTCCCATTTTTTCATCAATATGTAAATTGATTCAAGCAAAACTCAAAACATGAAAGTTGTAGTCCATTGCAAAATCTACAACTTTGATTCACAAAGTTTTTTCAAAAGAAGCTTGTAGCTCAAGTTATGATTTTTGGAATAGGGGTGCAAAACATTCTTAACTTAGAAAATTGTTGACCTATTTTAGGCAGGATTTTTGCCCAACTTCATGGCCACTTTTCACATGCTTCCACTTAGAATTTCAACTTGCATTACAAAGATGGATTGTAGTACACATTCCAAGATTTCCAAATTGTCCAAGAACTTCTCAAACACCCTTGTGGTTAGGGAGAATCGAATTTGCAAAGTTGGGCGAAATCCACTTTTGTTCTTGACCAAGGCATGTTCATACACTTTGCATTTTCAAACTCAGCATGGTTCAAGCTAGATTACAGGCCTCTAATCCCATTCACACTCAATAATTAAATGCCAATCCCTTGTGTTCTAGCATTATTTTGTTCATATAGTCATTACACAAAGAATTAACCTTTAAATGGAAAAAGCAAGTTTGCCATTTTGAAAAAGCAATGCTTTATGTCAAAGTCCATATCTTGGAAGTACAAGCAGATCTTTGAGGCACAAGTTTGTGGACAAATCCCA